>JACERR010000170.1:37500-55000 GCA_016760335.1 Gastrodia elata
GTATATATATGCATGTATATAACCCATACGTGTGTGTGATCTGTATAAGTATGTGTGTGTGTGTGTGTAGGTGTCTATATATTTATATGTGACCGTATATGTATCTATATTTATATACAGTTATGAATATATATACCCAATACACACACACACACACACTAATATATTATAGTCTCTATGTGTGTATATTTATATGTGTGTGTATATATATTAATATATGGTTGTGAGTATATATACCCAGCACTCACACACGTGTGTGTGTCTGTGCGCGCATATATACAATGTGTGTGTGTCTGTGTGTGCATGTAAATATATATATATATATATATATATATATATATATATATGTATGTATGTATGTAACATATACATCACACACGCATAGAGATTAGTATTTATGAGTGTGTGTGTTTGGGGGGGTTTGGATGTGTGTGTATATATATATATGGTTTTGAGTATTTATATATACACACAAACAAATACACATTGAGATATGTATAAAAATACTACACACATACACACACACACTCATAGAGATAAGTATATATGAGTGTGTGAGCATGTATACTCACACACACACAAAGACACACACACATGGAGATTAGTATGTATACTCATAACCGTATGTATTTTATTAAGTATGTAGAGATCCCTATGGTGTGTGTGTGTGTTGGGTATACATACCTAACACATATAAACTAATTTCTATGTGTGTGTTTGTGTTTGTGTGTCTTGCCTCTATATGTGTAGATTAGTATATATATTTCTCTATGTGTGTATGTTTGTGTGTGTGCCATACACACACTCGTATATACTAATCTCTATGTATTTATATATCACACACAAACACATACACACATAGACATTAGTATATATAAGTGTATATATGGGTGTGTGGCACACACATAGAGATTAATATATATGAGTGTATGTGTGTATGTGTGTGTCTTTATAGGTGTGTGTGGGCACACATAAACACACATACACACACACATGGAGATGAGTAGATTAGTATATATGACTGTGTGTGTGTGTGTCTACTTACATGCATATTTGTATGTAGACATACTCACACTCACAAATAATTGTGAGTATGTGCATATATATATATAGACACACACATATATACAGACATAGAGATTACACACACCCACACAAATAAATACATACATAGAGATAAGTATAAATTAGTGTGTGTGTTTGACCCAACCATATATATTTAAATATTTCAAAATATGAGATTAGTATATATGTGTTTGTGTGGGTGTGTGTAATCCCAAACATATACACGCCACACGCACTCAAATATACTAATCTCTAAGTGTGCATATAACACCCACACACACAAACACACACACATCTAACACACACTTGTGTGTGTGTGTGTGTCTGTGTGTACCTATATATATATACGGTTGTGCATGTATGTAAAGATACATACACATACATAGAGATTAGTATATATGAGATTTAGGTATACATACATATCTCTATATGTGTGTTGGGTATACATACTCACAACTGTATATATGTTTATCTCTATGTGTGTGTCACTTACATGCATACTTGTATGTATATATACTCAAACACACACATGATTTTGAGTATGTGCGAATATATATATATATACATATATATATATATATATATATATATATATATATATATATATATATATATAGACTCATCGTATAGAACACACGCATATAGAGGTACATATCACACATAGAGTATGTAAACCCAACACACACACACACACACACACAAAACACAAATATATATATATATATATACACACGCACACACACTCATATATACTAATATTTATGTGTGTGTCTCTCATATATATGGTGTGTGTGTGTGTGTGTGTGCTGGGTAACATACTCATATACTAATCTCTATATGTGTGTGTTTGTGTGTTTGTGTGTTTATATGTTTGTGTATTTGTGTATTTGTGTGTGTGTGTTGGGTATATATTCTCATATAAAAATGTGATTATCTATACCCAACATAAACACACACACACACACACATACACCTAGATATAAATATAGACACGCACACCTAACCACAAAAATATATGTATTTATATTATGAGTACGTATACCCAACACACACACACATACACACTCACAATCTTTATATGTATATGATATATGAGAGTGTGTGTGTGCGTTGGGTATACATACTTACAACCATATATATATATATATATATTATCTTATTTTGAATGTGTTTGTTATATATATCTATGTGTGTTAGTGTGTTTGTGTGTGTGTATATGTTGTGTATATAGACATACACATGAATGTGTTATCACGCACACACACACACACTCATATATACTTATCTCTATGTGTGTGTGTTGTGTAATAAAATTACTGTGTGTGTGTATTGGTATACATACTCTATGTGTGTGAGTATGTAGACCCACATAGAGATTGGCATATACTTATCTCTATGAGTGTGTGCGTGTGCATACCCAAACACATAGATATACATACTCACAATCGTATATATATATATATATATATATATTAATCTTCATGTGTGTATGTGTGCTTATATGTGTGTGTGTGTGTTTGTGAGGGATGTGTGTCTCTATGGGTATACATACTCACAACTGTATATGTATCTATATATTTATATATATCTGTGCACACACACACACATAGAAATATACATACATAGAGATTAGTATATATAATCTTTATATGTGTCTATACAATAGTATATAAATATATAGACACAAACATACTTATCTCCATGTATATTATGTGTTACATACATATATGTGTTATTACAAACATATATATATATATATATATATATATATATATATAAGTGTGTTGTTTGTGTGTGTTGGGTCTATATATTCACAACCATATATATACACGCACACACACACAAATATACTCAGATATACTAATCTCTATGTGTGTGTATGTGTATATATATATAGTTGTGAGTATATCTACCCAACACACACACACATATACACACATGCTCATATATATATCTATAGCTCATATATATATATATATATATATATATATATATATATATATGTGTATGTGTGTGTGTGTGTGTGTGTGTGTGTGTGTGTGTGTGTGTCATACTCACAATCATATATAAATATATATGCACACACATACACAAAGTATATATGAGTGTGTGTGTGCACACATAGAGATAAGTATATCTGAACATATACACATCCATATACACACATAAAAATTACCATATATGAGGACGTATGTATATATAGACAAGTATGTATACATGAGTTTGTCAATATATATGTATACACATAGAAATTATTATATATGACTGTATATAAATATATAGATACACACAAAAACACACACGCAGCTTACAGACACACCACACACGCACATATGTGTGTTGGGTATACATACTCACAACCGTATATAAATATATAGAGTGTGTGTATGTGTGTGGGTATATACACTCACAACCTTATATAAATATATAGGTACACATGTACACTACATATATACATAGTCGCACACACAGAAATTTGTAAATACTATATATTTATATACGGTTGTGAGTATATATAATGTGTCTGTATATATAAATACTCAACCAAATATATATATATATATATATATATATATATATATATATATATATATATATATATACACTAATATGAGTTGTTGTGTTTGTGTGTGTGTGTGTATGTGTGTGTTGTATGCGTGTGTGTGTGTGTGTGTGTGTGTGTGTGTGTGTGTGTGTATGTGTGTGTATTGTATGTGTGTGTGTGTGTCTATATATATATATGGTATGTGTATGTGTATGTGTGTGTGTGTATGAGTGTGTGTGACAAACACACACTCACACACTCATACACTCATATATACTAATCTCTAAGGTATACATAATCATAAGTATATCCGTGTGTGTACATGCGTGTGTATGTGATGGGTATATATGTGTGTGTGTATGTGTGTCAACACATGCACACACACACAAATACACACACACACACACATATACATACATATATATATATATATATATATATATATATATATATATATATATATATATATATATATTCATGCATATAACACACAAATATTGGTGTGTGAATTTGTGTGTGTGTATGTGTTTATGTTATGAGTATTGCTACATGGCTCCCAATTATCTCCCAAAATATATTGATTACTAGGATTTAGAGAGTTAATTGAAATAAAATTTTTTTATTAAATCCATTTTTGTTTGTGGGACCCATAAAAATATATTTTTTAAATCTTAAATCCTAGTCATCCGTACTTTTTGGGAGATATTTGAGAGCTAAGTAACATTTTTCTTATGTCTTATGTTTTATATACTTTCACATATATGAGTATACAAGTATATATATATATATATATATTTGCGTGTGTGTATTGTATTGCATGCACTATATAACACACACATACATAGAGATAAGTATATATGAATGTGTGTCTGTATATAAATATAATGAGTTTGTGTTGAGTGTGCATGTGTGTGATTGGGTATATATACTCATATTC
The DNA here is from genome assembly GCA_016760335.1 of Gastrodia elata. Lineage (NCBI taxonomy): Eukaryota > Viridiplantae > Streptophyta > Magnoliopsida > Asparagales > Orchidaceae > Gastrodia > Gastrodia elata. The sequence continues at coordinate 42,048 of JACERR010000170.1, forward strand.
GTATATAAATATATAGACACATATGCATCCACACACACACATTCACTGACACACTCACAGCCGTATGAGTATTTATATATATATACACACACACACATATAGATTAGTATATATAGGTGTGTGTGTGTGTGTGTTTGTTGGGTAAACATACTCATAACCGAAAATACTAGTATGTGTTATATACGGTTGGGAGTATGTATACCCAACTCACATGTTTATATATTTATATACGGTGTGTGTGTGTGTCATGTGGGCCTATTATTGTATAAATATATTGACGCACACACATACGTGTCTATATATGTATACCCAACCCACACACACACATAATACACACACATAGAGATTAGTATATATGAGTGTGTGTGTGTGGGCTGGGTACACGTATGTGTGTTTATCTATATATTTATATACAGTTGCGACTATGTATACACACACGCACAAATACACAAATAAAGATTTGTATATATGAGTATGTGTGTGCGTGCTTGTGTCTATATATACGGTTGTGAGTATGTATACCCAACATGTTATCACACACACACACACATAAATAAATATATATATATATAAATAAATAAATATATATATATATATACATATATGCATACATACATATTTGTGTGTCTATACACGAACATACACACACACACACTCATATATACACAACCGTATAAACATCTATGTGTTTGTGTGTGTTGGGTATACGCATATATAAGTGTGTATATATATAAACACACACACACAAAGACACATGTGTCTCTACATACATGTATGCAGATACACACACACGCACAAACACACACACATAGAGATTAGTATATATGAGTATGGTTGCGACTGTATATACACATCCATATATGTGTCTATATACCATATATATACATACACCCATGCATACAAACACACACTCATATATATGACTGTGTTGTGTGTTGGGTATATATACTCACAAATATATTAAGCTCTATATGTGTGTGTTGTGTGTATGTATGTGTGTTGGATATACATTCTCATAACACACACACATACTCACAATCATATATAATACACGCACATAAACAAGCACACACTGATATATTCATATATATGTATATATGACACACACACATAGAGATTAGTATATATAAGTGTGTGTGTGTGTGTACATATGTATATATTATCTCATATACACTAATCTTTATATATATGAGTGTGTGTGTGTGTATAGATATACGGTTGTATAAATGAATATGTGACACATACAAACACACACATACAAACACACACACACAAACATAGAGATTAGTATATATGGTTGTGAGATAAATGTGTGTGTGTGGGGAGGTTGGGGGGGGAATACACACTCATATCTATAAATAGACACATACATAGGAATTATACATTTATCTCTATGTGTGTGTGTTTATGTGTGTATATATGCATATGGTTGTGAGTATGTATACCAACACACACATATAGAGATTAGTGTATAATACACACACACAAAGAGATTAGTATATATCTCTATATGTGTGTGTGTGCTAGGTATACATACTCATATTAAACTCACACACACATACATGCACAAATAAACAAACATAGAGATTAGTATATACATATGTGTATGTATGTGTTTATATACAGGCACACATAGACACACACATGCAGAATAGTCTATATGTGTGTATTTAAATATATATACAGTTGTGAGTTCTATATATTTATATACTATTGTATGTATAGCCAACACACACACATACACAAATACTCACATATACTAAACCTTATGTGTGTGTCTTTCTGTGTGTTGGGTGTACATACTCTCACGCTTACAATTATACATGCCTATATATATCGATTAGTATATATGAGTGTGTGGGGACACACACATACACACAATCATATATACTAATCCCTTATGTATGTGTGTTTGTGTGTGTTGGTATACATATTCACAACCATATACATACACACACACACACACACAAAGTTTAGTATATAACACACACATGCACACACATTATAACACACACACACACACAAATACACACAAATACACATAGATATTTGTGTGTTTTATACCCAACACATAGAGATTACATACACATAAAGACACATAGAGATTAGTATATATGAATGTGTGTTTATATACTTATATATGATTGGGTGTTTAGGAGTGGGTATACATACTCACAAACTCATATATACTAATATTTATGTGTGTGTGTGGGTCTATATAATGATATATATTGACACATACCCAACACACACACACATATATATACTTATCTCCATGTGTGCGTGTTTGTGTTTGTGTATTTGTATACATACCGACAATCGTATATAACACCTACGTGTGTGTGTGTGTGTGTTGGGTATACACACTATATATATATATATATATATATATATATATATATAGACACATACATAGAGATTATATATTTATCTCTATGTGTGTGTGTTTGTATATGTATGTGTGTATGTATACGGTTGTAAGTATGTATACCCAACACACACACATAGAGATTAGTATATAATACACACACACAAAGAGATTAGTATATATCTCTTTATGTGTGTGTGTTGAGTATAGACACTCAAACCAAATACACACACACACACGCATATATAATCACACATAGAGATTAGTATATAGATATGTGTATGTGTGCGTCTATATATACGCACACACAAACACACACATACAGATTACTCTATATGTGTGTGTTTAAATATATATATGGTTGTGAATATGTATAGCCAACACACATCCCACACACACTCATATATACTAATCTTTATGTGTGTTTGTTTGTGTGTGTGTGTGTGTGTAAAGACACACTCACACAAACACACACATAGAGATTAGTATATATGAGTATTTTCACACATATTATGAATATGTTATATGTGTATCTATGTGTGTATGTGTATAAGAATATATATATATATAAATATATATATATATATATATATAGGCGCACACACACACACAAACACACACACATGGAGATAAATATATATGAGTCTGTGTTAGTGTGTGCCTATATACATGTATTTAACATATATATACATATATATATATATATATATATATATATAAGATAATCACTATGTGTTAGCATGTGTGTCTATATAAATATATAGTTATGAGTATGCGTGTTTGATAACATACTCATAATATTCAGACACATACACAATATATACAAAAGTGGGTATGTATATATATATATATATATATATATATATATATATATATATATGGATGTGTATACATAGTCACAACCACACTAATATAGGTATAAATTAAAAAAAAAAAAAAAAAAAAAAAAAAAATATATATATATATATATATATATATATATATATATATAGACACACACATATGGACATAAGTATTTATGTATATATCAGTGTGTGCATACACACACATCAATAGAGAGATTGGTATATATATATATATATGTCTGTATATGTTTGTGCGTTCGTATGTGTATGTGCGGAGATAAGTATATATGAATTCATGATACACACACATACAAACACACACACATAAAGAATAGTATATATGAGTGTGTGTGGGTTTGTGTGTGTGTGTACTTATATACGATTGAGAGTATGTAAACTCGATACACACACACACACACTTTGTGATAAGTATATATTAGTGTAGGGTATACATACTCACAACCGTATATAAGTATATATATATATATATATATACACACACACAAAATCACATATACTAATCTCTATATGTGTGTGTTTGTGTTTGTGTGTGCGCGCGCGCATATATACAATGTGTGTGTCTGTGTGCACATATAAATATATGTGTATATATATATATATATATATATATATATATAGTATGTAACATATATGTCACACACACATAAAGATTAGTATTTATGAGTTTGTGTGTGTGTGTGGGGTTGGATGTGTGTATATATATACATGGTTTTGAGTATTTATATATACACACAAACAAACACACATTGAGATATGTATATAAACTCCACACAAATACACACACACGCTCATAGAGATAAGTATATATGAGTGTATGAGCATGTATACTCACACACACACAGAGACACACACACATGAAGATTAGTATGTATACTCACAATCGTATGTATTTTATTAAGTATGTAGAGATCTCAATAGTGTGTATGTGTGTTGGGTATACATATCTAACACATATAAACTAATTTATATTTGTGTTTTTGTGTGTATGTGTGTCTTGCCTCTATGTGTGTAGATTAGTATATATATTTCTCTATGTGTGTATGTTTGTGTGTGCCACACACACTCGTATATACTATTCTCTATGTGTTTATATATCACACACAAACACATACACACATAGACATTAGTATATATAAGTGGATATATAGGTGTGTGGCATACACATAGAGATTAATATATATGAGTGTATGCGTGTATGTGTGTGTCTTTATATGTGTGTGTGGACACACATAAACACACATATATACACACACATGGAGAAGTAGATTAGTATATATGAGTGTGTGTGTGTGTCTACTTACATGCATACTTGTATGTAGACATACTCACACTCACACATGATTGTGAGTATGTGCCTATATATATATAGACACACATATATACAAACATAGAGATGACACACACCCACACAAACAAACACATACATAGAGATAAGTATATATGAGTGTGTGTATGACCCAACCATATATATTTAAATATTTTTAAATATGAGATTAGTATATATGTGTTAGGTATACATACTCACAAATAAATATAAATATATAGACGCACCCATATATAAACACACACACGCACACACACATACACACACAACTATAAATATATATATATGAGTGTGTGTGTATGTGCGTGTCTTTATATGTGTGTGTGGGCACACACATAGAGATTAGTATATATGAGTGTGTGTGTATGTGCGTGTCTTTATATGTGTGTGTGGGCACACATAAACACACACGCACACACACACATGGAGATGAGTAGATTAGTATAAATGAGTGTGACTGTATGTATTTACTTACATGTATACTTGTATGTAGACATACTCACACCCACACATGATTGTGAGTATGTGCCTATATATATAGACACACACATATATACAGACATAAAAATTATACATACCCACACAAATATATGAGTGTGTGTATGACCCAACCATATATATTTAAATATTTAAAAATATGAGATTAGTATATATGTATTGGGTGTACATGCTCATAACTGAATATAAATATATAGATACACACACATATAAACACACACACACACACACACAAAAACATACACAAATATATATATATATATATATATATATATATATGTATGTATACCCAACACACATTTGTGTATGTGTGTATTGGGTACTTATACTCACGCAACGCTATCACACACACCACACAAACACAAACACACATACACACACTCATATATACTAATCTCTTTGTGTGTGTGCACACACATATATGTGTATGTATGTGTGTGTTGGGTATACATACTTACACATTCATATATATATATATATATATATATATATATATATATATATATATACACTCATATATACAAATCTTCATACACACAAACACACACACATAGAGATTAGTATATATGAGTGTATGTTGGGTATTCACACTCACTCCGTATATTAATCTATGGATTATATATACATACTTACACATACACACACATTTATATACTAATCTCTTTGTGTGTGGTGTGTGTACTCACACACATATATGTTATCACAAACACACACCATACACATATATATACTATACTCAATGTGTATGCATATATTTGAATATATAACACATTGTGTGTGTGGGTGTGGTGTCTCACACACACACATATACAGATTAGTACACACACACAAATAGAGATTAGTATATTTATAAGCACACACACACACAAACACACCCAACACATACACACACACACACATATGTAGAGTGTCACAAACACACACAAACCACATAAACACACATGTGTGTATATATACATGCATATACTCACAACCGTATATAAAATATAGACAAACACACACATTCATTTATATAATTTATATATACAATTGTGTCAATATATTTATATATTATAATCTCTATATATGTGTGTGTGTGTTAAATGTCACAAAAACACAAATCACATAAACATGCACACATAGAGACAAGTGTGTGAGTATATGAATAAATAGACACACACACACACAGATATATAACACATACATGTGTCTGTATATATGAGATACACACACACTCAACACATACACACAATGTATATATGAGTGTGTGTATTGTGGGTATATATTGTCATATAAAGATTTGTGTGTCTATATATTATGAATAGTATGTGAGTGGTTTGTGTGTGTGTGTGTGTGGTTTGATGTGTATATATATCTGCAGTTATGAGTAGTTTATATATACACAAAAACAAATGCACATTAAGTTATGTATATAAACACCACACCCATGCACACAAACTCATAGAGATAAGTATATATGAGTGTATGAGCATGTATACCCACACACACACATAGCTATACACATACACATAAAGATTAGTATGTATCAACCAATGAGCATATAGATATCTCTATGTGTGTGTGTTTGTGTGAGTGTTGGGTATTCTGTGTATATTTATACGTAAGTGTCATATCTCTATGTGTGTAGAGTAGTAAATATATATATATATATCTCAATATGTGTATGTTTGTGTCTGTGCCACACGCACTCAAATATACTAATCTCTAAGTGTGCATATAACACACACACAAACACACACACACACATCTAACACACACTCGTGTGTGTGTGTGTCTGTGTGTGCTTATATATATACGGTTGTGCATGTATGTAAAGACACATACATATACATAGAGATTAGTATATATGAGATTTAGGTATACATACCTATCTCTATGTGTGTGTTGGGTATACATACTCACAATTGTATATATATTTATCTCTATATGTGTGTCATTTACATGCATACTTGTATGTAGACATATTCAAACACACACATGATTTTGAGACACACACATACACATAAAAATAGAGATTACAAACCCACACAAACACACACACATAAAGATAAGTATATATGAGTCTGTATGTATGTGAGTGCGTGTGTGTGCTACCCAATAATATATAAAGAGATTAGTATAAAAGTGTTGGGTATACATACTCACAACCATATAAAAATATATAGACACACATACACACATAATCATATATATCTATATATATACATATATATATATATATATATATATATATAAATATTTATATATGTATACCCAACATACATTTGGAACGATTGTGAGTATGTATACCCAATACACACACACACTCATCGTATATAACACACGTATATAGAGATACATATCACACACCGAGTATGTAAACCCAACACACACACACACACACACAACACACAAATATATATATATATATATATATATATATATATATATATATGTGTATATATACATATATATATATATACACACACTCATATATACTAATCTTTATGTGTGTGTCTCTCATATATATGGTATTTGTGTGTGTGTGTGTGTGTGTGTGCTGGGTAACATACTCATATACTACTCTCTATATGTGTATGTTTGCGTGTTTGTGTGTTTATATATTTGTGTGTTTGTATATTTGTGTGTGTGTGTTGGGTATATATTCTCATATAAAAATTTGAGTATCTATACCCAACACAAACACACACACCTAGATATAAATATAGACATGCACACCTAACCACAAAAATATATGTATTTATATTATGAGTATGTATACCCAATACACACACACATACACACTCACAATCTTTATATGTATATGATATATGAGAGAGTGAGTGTGTGTGTGTGTTGGGTATACATACTTACAACCATATATATATATATATATATATATATATATATATATATATTATCTTATTTTGAATGTGTTTGTTATATATATCTATGTGTGTTAGTGTATGTGTTATGTATAAAGACACACACACACGAATGTATTATCACACACACACACACACACTCATATATACTTATCTCTATATGTGTGCGTGTGTTGTGTAATAATATTATTGTGTGTGTATTGGTATACATACTTTATGTGTGTGAGTATGTAGACCCACATAGAGATTAGCATATACTTATCTCTATGAGTGTGTGCGTGTGCATACCCAAACACATAGATATACATACTCACAACCGTATGTATATATATATATATATATATATATATATATATACATTAATCTTCATGTGTGTATGTGTGGTTATATATGTGTGTGTGTTTGTGAGGGATGTGTGTCTCTATGGGTATACATACTCACAACCGTATATGTGTATCTATATATTTATATATATGTGTGCACACACACACACATACAAACATATATACATAGAGATTAGTATATATAATCTTTATATGTGTGTCTATACAATAGTATATAAATATATAGACACACACATACTTATCTCCATGTATATTATGTGTTATATACATATATGTGTTATTATAAACATGTATATATAAGTGTGTTGTTGTGTGTGTTGGGTGTGTGTATATTGAGTATACATATTCACAACCATATATATACACACACACATACAAATATACTCAGATATACTAATCTCTATATGTGTGTATGTGTATATATATATGATTGTGAGTATATCTATCAAACACACACACACATACACACACATACTCATATACATATATGTGTGTGTGTCATACTCACAACTATATATAAATATATAGGCAAACATATACACAAAGTATATATGAGTGTGTATGTGCACACATAGAGATAAGTATATCTGAACACATACACATCCATATACACACATAAAAATTAGCATATATGAGGACGTATGTGTATATATAGACAAGTATGTATACATGAGTTTGTCAATATATATGTATAAACATAGAAATTACTATATATGACTGTATATAAATATATAGACACACATGAAAACACACACATAGCATACACACACACCACACATGCACATATGTGTGTTGGGTATACATACTCACAACTATATATAAATATATAGAGTGTGTGTATGTGTGTTGGGTATATACACACATAGAGATTATACACACCCACTCAAACAAACACATACATAGAGATAAGTATATATGAGTGTGTGTGTATGACCCAACCATATATATTTAAATATTTCTAAATATGAGATTAGTATATAAGTGTTAGGTATACATACTCGCAATTGAATATAAATATATAGACACACACACATATAAACACACACACACACACACGTACACACACAACTATATATATATATATATATATATATATATATATATATGTGTGTGTGTGTGTGTGTGTGTGTGTGTGTTTACCCAACACACATTTTTGTATGTATGTGTTGGGTATTTATACTCACCCAACGCTATCACACACACCACACAAACACAAACACACACACACACTCATATATACTAATCTTTATATGTGTGTGCACACTCATATATATGTGTATATGTGTGTGTTGGGTATACATACTTACACACTCATATATATATATACACACACACACACACACATACACTCATATACACTAATCTGCACATACACACAAATACACACACATAAAGATTTGTATATATGAGTGTGTGTTGGGTATTCGCACTCACTCTGCATATTAATCTCTAGATTATATATACATACATACACACACATATTCATATACTAATCTCTTTGTGTGTGGTGCGTGTACACACGCACATATATGTTATCACAAACACACACCATACACATATATATACTATTCTCTATGTGTATGCATATATTTGAATATATAACACATTGTGTGTGTGGGTGTGGTGTGTCACAGACACACATATACAAATTAGTACATACACACACACATAGAGATTAGTATATTTATAAGCACACACACACACAAACACACCCAACACACACACACATATGTAGAGTGTCACAAACACACACAAATCACATAAACACACATGTGTGTGTGTATATATGTATATATATACTCACAACCGTATATAAAATATATACAAACACACACACTAATTTATATAATTTATATATACGATTGTGTCAATATATTTATATATTTTAATCTCTATGTGTGTGTGTATGTGCTAAATGTCACAAAAACACAAATCACATAAACACGCACACATAGAGACAAGTGTCTGAGTATACAAATAAATAGACACACACACACAGGACATACGTGTGTCTGTATATATGAGACACACACACACACTTAACACATACACACAGAGTATATATGAGTGTGTGTTGTGGGTATATATTGTCATATAGAGATTTGTGTGTCTATATATTATGAATAGTATGTCAGTGGTTTGTGTGTGTGTGTGTGTGGTTGGATGTGTATATATATCTGTAGTTATGAGAAGTTATATATACACAAAAATAAATGAACATTAAGTTATGTATATAAACACCACACACATGCACATAAACTCATAGAGATAAGTATATACGAGTGTATGAGCATGTATACCCACACACACACATAGACACATGCACATGAAGATTAGTATGTATCAACCAATGAGTATATAGATATCTCTATGTGTGTGTGTTTGTGTGAGTATTGGGTATTCTGTGTGTATTTATATGTAAGTGTCTTATCTCTATGTGTGTAGAGTAGTATATATATATATATATTTCAATATGTGTATGTTTGTGTATATATAATTATCTCAATATGTGTATGTTTGTGTGTGTGCCACACGCACTCAAATATACTAATCTCTAAGTGTGCATATAACACACACATAAACACACACTCACATATCTAACACACTCGTGTGCGTGTGTGTTTGTGTGTGCCTATATATATACAGTTGTGCATCTATGTAAAGACACATACACATACATAGAGATTAGTATATATGAGATTTAGGTATACATACCTATCTCTATATGTGTGTTGGGTATACATACTCACAACTATATATGTGTTTATCTTTATGTGTGTGTCACTTACATGCATACTTGTATGTAGACATGCTCAAACACACACAAGATTGTGAGTATGTGCCTATATATATATATATATATATAGACACACACCTACACATAAACATAGAGATTACACACACACACATAGAGATAAGTATATATGAGTGTGTATGTATGTGAGTGTGTGTGTGTGTGCTACCCAATAATATATAAAGAGATTAGTATAGAAGTGTTGGGTATACATACTCACCACCGTATATAAATATATAGACACACATACACGCATAATCAAATATATATATATATATATATATATATATATATATATATATATATATATGTATACCCAACACACATTTGGTACGATTGTGAGTATGTATACCCAATAGACACACACACTCATTGTATAGAACACACGTATATAGAGACATATATCACACACAGAGTATGTAAACCCAACACACACACACACACCACAATACATATATATATATATATATACACACACTCATATATACTAATCTTTATGTGTGCATCTCTCATATATATGGTGTGTGTGTGTGTGTGTGTGTGTGCTGGGTAACATACTCATATACTAATCTCTATATGTGTGTGCTTATATTTGTGTGTTTATGGGTTTTTGTGTTTGTGTATTTGTGTGTGTGTTGGGTATATATTCTCATATAAAAATGTGAGTATCTATATCCAACACAAACACACACACACACACACCTAGATATAAGTATAGACACGCACACCTAACCACACAACTATATGTATTTATATTATGAGTATGTATACCCAACACACACAAATACACACTCGCAATCTTTATATGTATATGATATATGAGAGAGTGTGTGTGTGTGTGTTGGGTATACATACTTACAAATATATATATATATATATATATATATATATATTACAAATATATATATATATATATATATATATATATATATATATATATTTGTGTGTGTGTGTATATGTGTGTGTGTGTCTATATATAAATATATATTATCTTATTTTGAGTGTGTTTGTTATATATGTCTATGTGTGTTAGTGTTTTAGTGTGTGTGTGTATGTATTGGGTATATAGACACACACATGAATGTGTTATCACACACACACACACTCATATATACTTATCTCTATGTGTGTGTGTGTGTTGTGTAATAATATTACTGTGTGTGTGTATTGGTATACATACTCTATGTGTGTGAGTGTGCATACCCACATAGAGATTAGCATATACTTATCTCTATGAGTGTGTGCGTGTGCATACCCAAACACATTGATATACATACTCATGACCGTGTATATATATATATACAATAGTATATATATTAATCTTCATGTGTGTATGGTGTGCTTATATGTGTGTGTGTGTTTGTGAGGGATGTGTGTCTCTATGGGTATACATACTCACAACCATATATGTGTATCCATATATTTATATATATGTGTGCACACACACACATACAAACACACATACATAGAGATTAGTATATATAATCTTTATATATGTGTCTATACAATAGTATATAAATATATAGACACGCACATACTTATCTCCATGTATATTATGTGCTATATACATATATGTATTATTACAAACATGTATATATAAGTGTGTTGTTTGTGTGTGTTGGGTGTGTGTATGTTGAGTACTCAAATATACTAATCTCTATATGTGTATGTGTATATATATATGGTTGTGAGTATATCTACCCAACACACACACACATACACACACATACTTATATATATATATATATATATATATATATATATATATATATATATATATATATGTGTGTGTGTGTGTGTGTGTGTGTGTCATACTCACAATCGTATATAAATATATAGGCACACATACACAAAGTATATATGAGTGTGTGTGTGTGCACACATAAAGATAAGTA
>JACERR010000170.1:62500-67555 GCA_016760335.1 Gastrodia elata
GTATATAAATATATAGACACATATACACACATGTTGGGTATACATACTCACACACACACATACACACTCATATATACTTATCTCTATGTGTGTGTATATATATATATATATATATAGGCACAGACAGACATACACATACACGCACACACACACACACACAAATATATATACTAATCTCATACACTCATATATACTTTTCTCTACATATGTGTACTCATACCCAGCGCTTACACACACACACACAAACACACACATTTCTGTGCATCCAGAGATAAGTATATATGAGTGTGTGTGGTGTGAGTATGTGTGTGTGTCTAGGCACACACACACACACTCATATATGTTAATATATATATATGCACACACACATAAAGATTAATATATATGAGTGTGTGTGTGTGTGTGTGTGTATGAGTGCACACACACATAAAAATTAGTATATATGAGTGTGTGTATGTGTGTGTGTGTATGAGTGCACACACACATTATGCATGTATGTAGACACACACACACACACATACAGATAAGTATATATGAGTGTGTGTGTATGTGTGTGTGTGTGTGTGTGTGTATACATGTGTGTGTGAGTATGTATGTATATATGTATGTGCATTTGTGTGTGTGTATGTGTATATAACACATACGTATGTGTTTATATCTGTGTGTGCACACACGTATGTGTTATATATTTATATACATGCACACATAGAGATAAGTATATGTGAGTGTGTGTTTGTATGTGTGTGTGCGTGTTGAGTATAAATACAAAGACAAACACATGCGTGTATATATGTATAGCTAACACACACACATACTCATATATATTTATCTCTATGTGTGTGTGTGTGTGTTGTGTACACAAACACATACGTATGTGTTATCACACACATACGGTTGCACACACATATACACACAGTATATAGCATGTGTATGTGAGTAAGTATACATATGAGTATATATAGACACATGTATGTGTGTGCATATTATATAAACATAAACATATAGACACATACACGTACACACACAAACATATAATATATAGACACACACACACACACTCATATATATGAGTGTAATATATATATATATATATATATATATATATATATAAACACACAGATACAACAGTTGGGTATCCATACTCACAATCATATATATATACAAACACACATATACATACTCACATGTGTGTATGAGTGTGTGTGTGTATGTGTGTTGGGTATGCATACTCACAACCGTATGTGTGCATGTGCTTATCACACACACTCATATATATATATATATATATATATATATATATATATATATATATATATTTATATATTTAAAAGGCCATCTCAGCATTTAGTATATTTCATCGAAAATTGACATACAAATATTGGCTGTAAGGCTAACAGTAAAGGCCAAAAATACACAGCCCAAACAAAACACAACTCAATGAATATTCATAAGTTGTTAGACCAAAACGACTAGACAAACCTAGTCCACAAACCACACTAAAAATAAAAGGAAAAAGTGAAGACGAAAGCTAGCAGGGCAAGGCCATCAGATAAAAAATCGTAAGAACCATACATCCTTATGTATGGCCAGTGGGATTTGAACCCATGACCTGGGATAACAAATGCTGAGCCTCAACCACTGGGCCACAACACCATTCACACACACACACACACACACACATATATATATATATACACAACACCATTCACATATATGTGCATTTGTTGGATACAGTTATCTCTATGTGTGTGTCTATATAATCTCTATGTGTGTGTGTGTATGTGTGCATATATATAGACACACACACAAACACATATATACATACTTGTGTGTGTTTTTATGTGCGTATGTCTGTGTGCATGTCTATATATATATATATGCATATATATATATATATATATATGAGTGTGTGTGTAGTGTGTGTGTATGTGTGTATACATATATATGATTGTGAGTATATATACACAACACATACATATAGAGATTAGCATATATATAAACACACACACACATACACACAAATTATATATATATATATATATATATATATATATCTATGTGTGTGTGTGTGTGTGTGTTTGTGTGTGTTAGGGTTTGCATACTCACAAGCATGTATAAGTGTGTGTGTGTGACACACAGACAATCGTATATAAATATATAGACACACACAATAACACACACTCATATATACTAAACACACACACATACTCATATATACCAAACACTTATAGAGAAATAAGTATATATAAGTGTATGTGTGTGTCACCTACACACACATACACATAGAGATAATACATACATGTGTGTGTGTTTAAATGAGTGTGTGTATGTGTGTGTGTGAAAAGCACAAGCACACATATGGTTGTGAGTATGGATACCCAACACACATACATATACTCATACACACATGTGTGTATGTATATATATGTCTATATATATATATATACAGTTGTGAGTATGGATATCCAACCATTGTGTGTGTATGTCTATATATATATATATATATATATACTGCACACTCATATATATGAGTGTATGTGTGCGTAAATTTATATATTATGTGTTTGTTTGTATTCGTGTGTGTGTCTATATGTTTATATAATATGCACACACATACAGGTGTCTATATATACTCATATGTATACCTACTCACATACACACGCTATATACTATGTGTATAGGTGTGTGCAATCGTATGCGTGTGATAACACATACATGTGTGTTTGTGTACCCAACACACACACACACATAAAGATAAATATATGTGAGTGTGTGTGTGTGTGTTGGCTATACATACACATACACATGTGTTTGTGTGTGTATTTATACTCAACACACACACACATACAAACACACACTCATATATATTTATCTCTATGTATGCATGTATATGAATATATAACATATATGTGTGTGCACACACAGACATAAACACATATGTACGTGTTATATACACATACACACACACAAATGCACATACATATATACATACATACTCACACACACACACACTCATATATATTTATCTCTATGTGTGTATGTGTGTGTCTCTATATACATACATACTATATGTGTGCACTCATACACACACACACACTCATATATACTAATCTTTATGTTTGTGTGCACTCATACACATACACACACATATATATATTAATCTCTATGTGTATGTGCATATATATATATTAGTATTGATAAGTGTGTGTGTGTGCCTAGACACACACACATACTCACACACACACATATACTCATATATACTTATCTCTCGATGCACAGACATAAATATACTTATCTCTATATGTACACACACACACACAAATATACACATAGAGATCTTGAGTGTCTATATATATATATAAATATATACTAATCTCTATGTGTGTGTGTGTGTGTGTGTGCGTATGTATATAAATATATAGAGTGTGTGTGAGACACACACACATACACACACACAAAGATGCACACACACACACATACATAAACGCACACATTGGGTATGCATACTTATAACACACTCATATATATGTTGTGAGTATATATATATATATATATATAGTGATCTTTATAGATAAAAGTATATATAAGTTTGTGCGTGTGTCACACTATATGAGTTTGTGTGTGTGCGTGTGTCACACTATATGAGTATGTGTTGAAGCATGTGTGTGTGTAATCCAATATGTGTGTGTGATATATATGAGACACACACACACATTGAGATTAGTATACATACAACCAATATATATACTAATCTCTCATATATACTAATATCTATGTATGTGTATTTGTGTGTCACTCATATATACCATGCACACACACACATACACTCATGTATACTAATCTCAAGTGTGTTTTTCTCTAAGTGTGTTTGTGAGTGTATGTGTGTGTGTGTGTGTCTATATTTGTGGTGTTTATATATTTAGTATGTGTGTTTGTGCGCGTGGGTGTGTTTATAAGATCGCATATATATATAGGTACACCCACACACACACACACACTTACAACATATTAGTATGTATGAGTGTGCGAGTGAGTGCATGTGTGTGTTGGGTATACATACTCACAACCGAGTGTTTGTGCGTGTGTGTGTACATATACATACTCAATCACACACACAACACACACACACGCGCGCACACACACACACACACTTATATATACTTATCTCTATGTGTGTGTGTGAGTATGTTTGTGGTACACACACAAACCTATATATAGATATATGGGTATTCATACTCACAACCGTATATGTATATAGATACACACACACACAACACACACACACACACGTATACAACACACACAAAACACACACACACGTATACAACACACACACAACACACACACGTACACAACACACACACACACACATAACACATATATATGAGTAATACAGACACGCACTCATATATATTTATCTCCATGTATATATGTGTTTGTTGGATATTGTTATCTCTATGTGTATGTCTATGTAATCTCTATGTGGGTGTTTGTGTGTGCGTACATGTGTGTGCATATATATATAGACACACACATACAAAGATATATATACATACTTGTGTGTGTGTATGTCTGTATGTATGACTATATCTCTATACATATGAGTGTGTGTATGTGTGTATACATATATCTGGTTGTGAGTATATATGCATAACACACACATACATAAAGATTAGCATATATATAAACACACACAGACATACACACAAATTATATATATATATATATATATATCTGTGTGTGTGTGTGTGTTTGTGTGTGTTGGGGTTCACATACTCACAAGCGTATATAAGTGTGTGTGTGACACACACACAACCGTATATAAATATATAGACACACACAATAACACACACACATAAAGGTAACACACACTCAAATATACTAAACACACACACATACTCATATATATCAAACACTTATAAAGAAATAAGTATATATGAGTGTATGTGTGTGTCACCTACACACACATACACATGGAGATAATACATACATGTGTGTGTGTTTAAATGAGTGTGTGTGAAAAGCACAAGCACACATACGGTTGTGAGTATGGAT
>JACERR010000171.1:0-7500 GCA_016760335.1 Gastrodia elata
TATAAGTATTTTGGACATACACACACGCACACAAATACATATATATATACCTAATACGCACAAACACACACACACATAAACACACGAACATATATACACACACACACATATAGACGCAAACACACACACACACAAACATTAGTATATATGAATGTGTGTGTGTTGGGTATACATATTCACAACTGTATATAAATATATAGACACACACACACACACCAATATATATATATGTATATATATATATATATATATATATATATACATATAAACATATATACACACACAAAAACACACACAAAGATTAGTATATATAAGTGTGTGTGTGTGTCTATATGTTTGTAGGTGTGTATATATATATGTGTGTGTGTGTCTGTGTGTATTAGGTATACACACTCACAATCGAATATATATATAAACGCACACACATGTATGTGTGTGTGCATCCTCACATGCATACAGACATACACTCTTACACACATCGCCAGCACGTACACTCATATATCCAATCTCTATGTGTGACACACATTACACATATGTATACCCAACATACAAACACATACACACACACACTCACAAACCCCTGTGTGTGTGTGTGTGTCTACATACTCACTATAAACAAAAAACACGCACAGATGTGTGTGTGTTTATTGTGAGTATGTAGAGATTATTCTATATGAGTGTGTGCATAGAGATAATTATATACGACACACACACACAGATATATATATATATATATATATATATATATATATTCTTACATACACACATATATTCATATATATATATATATGTATATCGATATATATATATATATATATATATAAATATATATATAAATATATATATATATAGTTGTGTGTGTGAGTGTATGTTCAATATACATACTCACAAATATTGGTGTGTGTATTTGTTTGTGTCTATAAATGTATATATTTGTGTGTGTGTGTGTGTGTATGCATATAAATAAAGACACACACACACACACACACACGCATATATATATATATATATATATATATATATATATATATATATATATATATATAGTTGTGTGTGTGAGTGTGTGAGTGTATGTTCGATATACATACTCACAAATATTTTTTTTTTTTCTTTTAGCACACACACACACACACACACACACACACATATATATATATATATATAGGAACACACACACAATAATATGTATATGAGTGTGTGTTTGTGTCTATATATTTATATACACTCATGTATACACACACAAACATATATATATATATATGTGTGTTGTATGCATACATACACACACTACACACCCAAACACACAATTACATATATATATATATATATATATATATATATGTTTGTAGGATTCACAAACACACACACACATAGACACACACACACACACATAACACACACATATAGAGATTAGTATATACAAATGTGAGTATGTATATCCAACGCACACACACATATGTATATATATAGTGTGTTATGTTTACATGTCCACACATACGTACACACACACACACACGTATGTCTATACATACATATGTGTGTGTGTGCTGACAAGAATATATAACACACTCTATATATACATATGTGTGTGCGTGTATTGGATATACAAACACACACATATACATACACACACATATATATCTCTATGAGTATGTGTGTGCATTTGTTATATTTATATATATATCTCTATGTGTGTATATTTGTGTGTATATATAAATACTCATAATCATAGATATATATACACATCCAACCACACACATACACACACTCATATATGCTAATCTCTATGTGTGTATGTGCACACACGCACACACTCATATCTCTTTATGATAATTATATACAATTTTGAGTATGTATACCATATAAATACTAATCTCTATGTGTGTGTGTGTGTTGAGTATATATATATATGTGTGTGTGTGTACGTATATATAATTATATATATATATATATATATATATATTTATATTTTTATATGGTTGTGAGTATATAAACTCAATACACACACACACACACACACACTCATATATACTAATATTTATATATATTGTGTGTGTCCATATATATGAGTGTGTTGTATACATGTGTGTGTGTGTGTTGGGCATACATACTCATATATATGTGTGTGTGTTCTATAAATATATAAATATAGACATATAGTACACACACACACACACACACACTATATATATATATATATATATGAATGTATGTGTGTGTATCTACATTTTTGGGTGCGTGGGTGCCCAATGCACACACAGACAATCAAAATCAAGATTAAAATATATGAGTTGTGTGCATACACACACAAATACGAACACATAGACACACACATCACATACTCACAACCATACCACACATAGAGATTAGTTTATATGTGTGTGTGTGTGTGTGCAGTTGTGAGTATGTGATAATATACACACACACACACACACACTCATATATACGATGTGTGTGTAACACACACACTCATATATACGATGTGTGTGTAACACACACACATGGAGATATGTATATGTGTGTGTGTGTGTGCGGGTGTGAGCGTGTCTGAGTGTATATATATGAGTGTGTGTGTGACTCAACACATACACACTCGTATGTGCTATGTCTGTGTGTGCTATTTACATGCAGTTGTGTGTGTGTTGGGTATACATTCTCACAAGCATATATAATTATAAAGGCACACACATAGATAACAAATATGTATGTGTGTATATTTTCAGAATCTTATAGACATGCACACACAGACACACACACACGTAATGCAAAGACACACTCATATATACTTATCTCTATATTTTTATATATCCAACACGCACACACACACAAACACACACACACACATATACATGTCTATATATATATGCACACACACGCACACACACACACACATAGAGATTAGTATATATGAGCATGTATGTGTGTGTTTGTGTATGTATGTGTTATATATATATATATATTTATTTATATATATATATATATACATGTATCTAACATATATGTGTGTGGGCCTGTGAGTACCTATTGGGTATACGTACTCATAACTGTATATAAATATATAGACATATGTATTTCCAACACACACATACACACAAACACACATGCATTCATATAACTAATATGTATGTGTTATATATATGTATATATATATATATATGACCCACAAACATAGAGTATGTATACCCAATCCACACACACAAATACACACAGGCTCATATATATATGTGTGTGGGGGGGTTGGGTATGTATACTCTGAGTGTGTGTGTCATATATACTAAGCTCACATATGTATACCCAACATACACACACTCACTCATATATACTAATCTCTATATGTATGTGTGTGTGTGTCTATATATATAAGGTTGTGAGTATGTATACCCAACACACACACACATACGCAGACACACAAACCCACTCATATATACTAATCTCTATGTGTGTGTCTTTGTGTGTGTGTGTGTGTGTGTGTGTGTATAAATGAGTGTGCGTGTATTTGTGCATGTGTGTATGTCTATATATATAAGAATATAACTATATATATATATATATATATATTTGTATACACACACACGCTCATATATATATTTATGTATGTGTGTATGAGTGTGTGTGTGTGTGTGTGTTGTGTATACATACTCATGCATACATACACAAACACACACTCATATATACTACACGTATGTGTTATCACACACACACAGACTCATAAAAACTCACATAAAGATATAAATAAATAAACACACATGTATGTGTTATATATTCATAGAGAATAGTATATATATTTTTCTATGTGTGTGTGTGTGTATGTGTCTGTATGTATGTGTGTGTATACCCAACACACACACACACACTCATATATACTAATATACTTATATTTATATATGGTTATGTATGTAATCCCAACACATACACACACACACATATACTCATATATACTAATCTTTATATGTGTGTGTTTGTGTGTGTGTTGTATGTGTGTGTGTTTGGTATGTGTGTTAGAGATATGTATACCCAACCATGTATATATGTTTGTGTGTGTGTGTGTGCGTCATTATCACACACACATAGATATATATATATATTCTTATACCTATCTCTATATGTATATATATACGATTGTAAGTATGTGTACCCACACATACACATACACACACACACACACACACTCATATATACTAATCTCTATGTGTGTGTCAATATAAGTACTTATATAGAGATATAATAATCTCTATATATGTGTCTAAGTATGTATATCCAACACATTATATAAGGTCGTGAGTATGTATACCCAACACATACACACAGAGATTAGTATATATTAGTGTGTGTGTGAAGATGCAAAAACACACACAATTATGTATACACACATAAAGTATGTATACCCATTAGTATATATGAGTGTGTGTGTTCTATATGTGTGTCTATATATGTGTGTATGAGTGTGTGTGTGTGTGTATGAGTGTGCATGT
Source organism: Gastrodia elata (assembly GCA_016760335.1). NCBI lineage: Eukaryota > Viridiplantae > Streptophyta > Magnoliopsida > Asparagales > Orchidaceae > Gastrodia > Gastrodia elata. The sequence goes on from JACERR010000171.1 coordinate 4,473, forward strand.
CCATATATTTATATGTGTGTGAGTGTTTGTGAGATGGGTATACACACAACACACACACACACACACTCACACACACTCACACACACACACATACACACACACACACACACAAATATATATATGTACGCACACACACATACTCATATATATTAATGGGTATACATACTCTATGTGTGTATACATAGTTGTGTGTGTGTATATTGGGTATACACACGCATATAAAGTATAGACATACATATATATATATATATATATATATACTTGTGTGTCTATGTGTGTCTCTGTGTGTGTGTTGGGTTTACATACTCACACACACACCTACACACTCATATGTACTAATCTCTATGTATGTGTATTTATGTGTGTGTGTGTGTATGAGTGTGTGTGTATGTGAGTGACAGACAGATGTTACTAATAAATTTTTATACGGTGTGTATATGATTGTGTGAATATGTATATCATGTGTTTATATAGACACAAATCATATATATTTATATACAAAGATATATATAAATATATAGACACACACATAATGAATAGTATATAGGAGTGTGTGTGTTTGTGTGTCGATGCATTGGGTATATATACTCACAACTAAATATAAATATATAGACATACAGAAACACATATAAATAAAGATTAGTTAATATGAGTATGTGTATAGATGGGTGTGTGTGTGTAGGTTGTATATAAATGTATAAACACACACACACACACACACATATAGAGATTAGTATATATATCTGTGTGTGACTATATATTTATATACGGTTTGTTTATGTATATGCAACTCACATACACACACACTCATATAAAGTAATATCTATGAATGACATAAATAGGCACACATAGACATGCACACATTCACACTCATATAAATTGTTGTGAGTATATATATAAACACACACACATATGTGTGAGAGTTTGTGAGATGGGTATACCCACAACACACATACACACACACTCACACACACTCACACACGCACACATACACACACATACACACACACACACATATATGTACAGACACACACATACTCATATATATTAATGGGTATAGATACTCTATGTGTCTATACATAATTGTGTGTGTGTGTATATTGGGTATACACACGCATATAGATAAGTATAGACATACATATATATATATACTTGTGTGTCTATGTGTGTCTTTGTGTGTGTGTTGGGTATACATACTCACACACACACATACACACTCATATGTACTAATCTCTATGTATGTGTATTTATGTGTGTGTGTGTGTATGAGTGTGTGTTTGTGAGTGACATACAGATGTTACTAATAAATTTTTATACGGTGTGTATATGATTGTGTGATTATGTATATCATGTGTTTATATAGACACAGATCATATATATTTATATACAAAGATATATATAAATATATAGACACACACATAAAAAATAGTATATAGGAGTGTGTGTGTGTGTGTGTTGATGCATTGGGTATATATACTCACAACTATATATAAATATATAGACACACACAAACACACATAAATAAAGATTAGTTAATATGAGTATGTGTATAGATGGGTGTGTGTGTGTGTATGTTGTATATAAATATATAAACACACACACACATACACACATAGAGATTAGTATATGTATGTGTGTGTGACTATATATATATATACAGTTTTGTTTATGTATACCCAACTCACACACACACACACTCATATAAAGTAATATCTATGAATGACATAAATAGGCACATGTAGACATGCACACATTCACACTCATATATATTGTTGTGAGTATATATATAAACACATACACATATGTGTGTGTGTTTGTGTGTGTGTGTGTCTATATATATATATATATATATATATATATATATATATATATATGGTGCGTGCGTGTGTGTCTATATGCATGTATATAGAGAAACACACACACACAGATAAGTATAAGCATATATTTATATACAGTTGTATATATGCGCAATACACACATATAAAGATTAGTATATATATACTCACATAGAGATATATAGAGATATGGTTCTGATATAGATATACAAACACACACACACACTCATGTATAATGATCTCCATATGTGTTTGTGTTTATGTTTGTCTGTGTTTGTGTCTATATATATAAATAGTTGTACACACACACATAGAGATACACACACAAAAACACACACACAAATATCTGTGTCTATATAAATTTATATATGGTGTCACATGTGTACCCACACCTACACACAAACAAACACACACACATGAATATATATACCCACAACTATATATTTGAGTGTGTGTTGGGTGCATATACTTATTTGTGTGTGTGTGTCTATATATATATATATATACATATATATATATACATATATATATATATATATATATATATATATATATCTGTGTGAGTGTGTGTGTGTGTGTGTGCATATATACTCATATGTATATAAATATATTATGCGTGTGTTTGTGTGTTGTGTGTGAGTGTGCATGTGTGTGAGTGTAGATACAAACACACTCATATATACTAGTCTCTATCTATATGTGTTTGTGTGTGTGTGTGTCAAAATATTTATATAAAGTCATGGGTATGTATACCCAATACTTACACACACCTAGAGATTAGTATATAAATATATAGATTCTCACACACACACATGCACATATAGAGATTAGTAATATGAGTGTGTGTGTGTGTGTACCAAACACACACACACATGTGTGTATGTACACCTAATGTTTATGAGTATGTATACCCAAGACACACAGACATATCTGAGTGTGTGTGTCTATGTGTGTATTGTGTGTTTATATATTTTTATATGGTTGTGAGTATGTATACCCAATACACACATACACTTGCTCATATATACTAATCTCTATGTGTGTGTGTTTGTGCATGTGTTGGGTACACATACTCATAAAGATTATGCATATATATCTATGTGTGTTGTGTGATATATATATTCATATACATGCACACACAAACACATACACACACACATAAATATAGACACATAAATACAAGTATATATGAG
>JACERR010000171.1:12500-15000 GCA_016760335.1 Gastrodia elata
TGCACTAACCAACACCATGTGTGTATGTATACCAAACAAACACACACACACACACACACATCGAGATTCCTATATATACGAGTGTGTGATGCATATATATACTAATCACTATGTGTGTGTATTTTTGTGTATGTGTTGGGTATATATATATATGTGTTCATGCATACATATACTAATCTCTATGTATGGTGATTAGTATATATATATATATATGTATATATGGTGTGTGTGTGTGTGACACACTCACATACACACACACACACACACAAACACACTCACACACACACACTCACTCACTCATATATACTAATGCGCACACACAAAATATACTCAACACACGTACTCATATACATGGGGTATACATACTCATATATATTTGTGTGTGTTACACAGACACACACTCAAATAGTTGTTAGGCCCACACACACATATATAAATATATGTATACCCAATGTTTATGAGTGTGTGTGTATACAAATATGGTTATGAGTATGTATACCCAACACACAGATACACATAGGACACATAAGCACACACACACATAGAGTTTATTGTACACTATACTCACACACTCATATATTCTTATCTCTATATGTGTGTGTATACCTGTGTGTGCATGTGTGTGTGTATATGTCTGTGTGTGCATATGTGTGTGTGTGTTGGTATGTATACCCAACACACACACACATGAGTATCTTACAACTGCATATATATATGAGTGTGTGAGTGTGTGTGAATGTGTTGGGTATACATACTCACACAGTTGGGTATGCATACTCATGTGTGTGTGTCTACAAATTTATATTCACAATCATGTATATATGTAGACACACACACTCACACAAATATATAATACATACATGAGTATGTATATATAAATGGATGTGTGTGTGTCTATATATTTATATATACACAAATACACACATAGAGATTAGTATATATGAGTGTGTGTGTGCGTGTGTTTGGTTTACATACTTACAATTGTATATAAATTCATATTATCTTATATGAATGTGTTTCGATATATTTATACATGGTTGTGAGTATGTATACACAATATACACACACAAACACACACATTGAGATTAATATGTGTGTGTGTATGTGTGTGTTGGGTATACATACTCACAACTGTATATAAATATATATTATCTTATAATAATGTGTGTCTATATTATATATGATTGTGAGTACATATACACAAATATACGCACACAAACACACATATAGAGATTAGTATATATATATATATATATTGTTAACACATACGTATGTGTGTGTGTGTTGGGTATACATACTCACACATATAGATTATTTTATATGAGTGTGTGTGTTTTGTGTGTGTGTGTTAGGTATACATACTCACACATATGTACTAATGCGTGTCTATATGTGAGTGTGTGTAAGTGTGTGTGTGTGTTGCACACACACACACACACTCATTTATATATGTCTCTACATACATGCACACACATATGTATATATAGACATACGTACATGTGTGTATGTATATATACATGGATGAGCATGTATATATATTTATATATGGTTGTGAGTATGTACACTGAACACACACACACATGGAAAGTATTTATGAGTGTGTTTTATATAATTATATAGACACACACTCGTATGTGTTATAAATATGTATATATATATGTATATATATATATATGTGTGTGTGTGTGTGTGTGTGTGTGTGTGTCTTTGTGTGTGTGTGTGTGTATGAGTGTGGGTGTATGTGATAACACATACATGTGTGTGCCTATATATTGTGAGTATATGTATATATATATATACGGTGTGTGTGTGTGAGTGTGTGTATGTGTGTGGGCTTGTGTTGAAACACACGCACACACACACACACACACATATATGAATATTAATTTATATGAGTGTGTGTGAGTATGTGCATTTGTGATACACACACACACACACGTGTGTGTGGATATAAATATATAAACACTCACAACCGTATATATATGTGTGTGTGTTGCACACACACTCATATATACTAATCTCTATGTGTGTGGTGTGTGTGTATTTTGTGTGTGTGTGTGTCTGTTTGTGTGTGTGTGTGTGTGTGCGTGTGTGTGTTGGGTAAACATACTCATAACCATGTATAAGTATATGGACACACACACACATACACACACTCATATAAACTAATTTCATTGTGTGTGTGTGTGCGTGTGTGTGTTGGGTATATTTATATATCTCACTCATATATACTAATATCTATGTGCCTATATACGAGTGTGTTTGTGTCTATATATTTGTATATGGTTGTGAGTATATATACCCAACACACACATACATAAAGATTAGTATTTTTTTTTTTTTTTGATAAAAAAAAAACAAAACCCAAAACAAAACAAACTAGGAATGATCGGCCACAAGCAGAATACAAATACCGCCTCACAACCAAAGTAGCAAATCAGCATTACAAGTACTTAAAAAGGAAAAAAATAAGAAGGAAAACAGCACATGTCAGAGAGAT
>JACERR010000171.1:20000-22500 GCA_016760335.1 Gastrodia elata
TATATATTGTTGTGAGTATATATATAAACACATACACATATGTGTGTGTGTTTGTGTGTGTGTGTGTCTATATATATATATATATATATATATATATATATATATATATATATATATGGTGCGTGCGTGTGTGTCTATATGCATGTATATAGAGAAACACACACACACAGATAAGTATAAGCATATATTTATATACAGTTGTATATATGCGCAATACACACATATAAAGATTAGTATATATATACTCACATAGAGATATATAGAGATATGGTTCTGATATAGATATACAAACACACACACACACTCATGTATAATGATCTCCATATGTGTGTGTGTTTATGTTTGTCTGTGTTTGTGTCTATATATATAAATAGTTGTACACACACACATAGAGATACACACACAAAAACACACACACAAATATCTGTGTCTATATAAATTTATATATGGTGTCACATGTGTACCCACACCTACACACAAACAAACACACACACATGAATATATACCCACAACTATATATTTGAGTGTGTGTTGGGTGCATATACTTATTTGTGTGTGTGTGTCTATATATATATATATATATATATATACATATATATATATATATATATATATATATATCTGTGTGAGTGTGTGTGTGTGTGTGTGCATATATACTCATATGTATATAAATATATTATGCGTGTGTTTGTGTGTTGTGTGTGAGTGTGCATGTGTGTGAGTGTAGATACAAACACACTCATATATACTAGTCTCTATCTATATGTGTTTGTGTGTGTGTGTGTCAAAATATTTATATAAAGTCATGAGTATGTATACCCAATACTTACACACACCTAGAGATTAGTATATAAATATATAGATTCTCACACACACACATGCACATATAGAGATTAGTAAATATGAGTGTGTGTGTGTGTGTACCAAACACACACACACATGTGTGTATGTACACCTAATGTTTATGAGTATGTATACCCAAGACACACAGACATATCTGAGTGTGTGTGTCTATGTGTGTATTGTGTGTTTATATATTTTTATATGGTTGTGAGTATGTATACCCAATACACACATACACTTGCTCATATATACTAATCTCTATGTGTGTGTGTTTGTGCATGTGTTGGGTACACATACTCATAAAGATTATGCATATATATCTATGTGTGTTGTGTGATATATATATTCATATACATGCACACACAAACACATACACACACACATAAATATAGACACATAAATACAAGTATATATGAGTGTGTGTGTGTGTGTATGAATAAATATATAAACACACACACACACATACACCGTATACAAGTATAGATTACACATATGGTTGTGTGTGTGTCTCTATATATATATATACAGTTCTGAGTATGTATACCCAACACAAACACACAGACAACCACACAAATCTAACACATACACATACTCATATATATATGGTGTGTGTGTGTCTATATAACTATATACGATTGTGAGTATATATATGTAGACATAAACACATAGAGTTGTTTATGTGTGTGTATATGTGTGCGTGTGTGTGTGTGTTTGTATGTGTATTGGGTATATATACTCATGACCATATAATATATATAGATAGACACACAAACAATATATACTAGCATGTGTTTATGTGTGTGTGTTATGTGTGTGTGTGTGTATGTGTGTGTGGGTCCACATGTATTTATGTGTTTATGTCTGAATATATACGGTTGTGTGTGTGTCTATCCCACAATCTCAATGTGTGTGTGGGTATACATGTGTGTCTATATATTTATATACGGTTGAGCGTATATATACCCAACACACACATGAGTGTGTGTGTCTTGGGTATACATACTCACACACATATATACGTGCACATACACACACACACAAACTTATATATTTATATTTATATATGGTTGTGAGTATGTATACATAAGTATATACATACATATCAGCACACACTCATATATACTTATCTTTATTTGTGTCTATTTAGTCACACATACACACATATAGATAAGTATATATGAGTGTGTGTGTGTGTACAATGGGTATACGTACTCATAATATATATATATATATATATATATATATATGGATATACGGTTGTGAGTATGTATACCCTTTGCACACACACACACACATTAATATATACTTATCTCTATGTGTGTGTGTTATGTGTGTGTGTGTGTGGGTGCCTATATAGACACGCACACGCACACACACACATAGAGATATGTATATATGAGTGTGTGTAAATATATATATATATATATATATATAGACACACACAAATATACAGTTGTGAGTATGTATATATATAGATACATATTAATATATGGTTGTGAGTATGTATATATATAGATACATAATAATATATGGTTGTGAGTATATATATATATATGTCTCTATATAGACACAACTATATATATATATATAGACACAATTGTATATAAATATATAGACACATATATGTGTGTGTGTCTATATATATATATATATATAT
>JACERR010000171.1:25000-30000 GCA_016760335.1 Gastrodia elata
CACATGAGTATATATACCCGACACACACTCACACACACATAGAGATGAATGTGTAGTGTGTGTGTGCTAGGTATACATACTCAGCACACACACACACACACTTATATATAGTAATCTATATGTATGTATTTTTGTGCAATTTTAGATGTGTGTGTGTTTATATATATATATACAGTTATGAGTCACACACACACACACACTCATAGAGATAAGTATATGTATATATGAGTGTGTGTGTGTGTGTGTGTGTGTGTGTGTGTGTTGTGAATGTGTATGTGTGTGTGTTTATATATACATATGTGTGTGTGTGTTGGCTATACACACTGCAGACATCCACATATATGAATGTGTCTGTACATTTATTTGTGTGTGTGTGTGTGTTGGATGTTTGTGTGTGTGTGCAACACACACATATAGAGATTAATATATATGGTTGTGAGTATGTACACATAGATATTAGTATATATGAGTGTGTGTGTGTGTATATATATATACTAATCTCTAAGTGTATGTGTGCATGTGTGTGTGTGTCACACTCATATATACTAATCTCACACACACGTACATGCATATGTATATATAGACATACTTATTCATATACCCAATACACACACACACACACATAAACATAGATACTCAACACACACACACAAAGGGTATATGCACACAAACATATAACACATATATATTAGTGTGCGCCTATACCTATAGAGAGACATGTCTTATATATTTATAGAATATATATCACACACACACACACACACAAATATAAATATATATATATATATATATATATATATATATATATATATTTATGTGTGTGTGTGTATGTGTGTGTGTGTGTCTGTGTGTGTGTTAGTTAAATTTAGACATAGAGATAAGTATATATGAATCTGTGTGTCGGGTCACACACACATATATACTAATATTTATGTGTGTGTGTGCATGTATACTCTAACAAATACCACCCACACTCATATATAGACAAGAGACACGCACACAAACACTCACACACATAGACACACACAAACACAAATATTGGTGTGTATGTGAGTGTGTATATCTAGCACACACACACACACACGTGTATCTCTATATATATGCATACACACACACATAAAGAGATAAGTATATATGAGTGTGTGTGTGTCTGTATTCATTTGTGTGTGTGTGTGATTATGAACATGTATGTGTATGTGTGTGTCTCTACATGGAGATATAAACATAATCACATATGTACCCAACACACGCATAAACACACACACACACACACATACACATGCACTAACCAACACCATGTGTGTATGTATACCAAACAAACACACACACACACACACACATTGAGATTCCTATATATACGAGTGTGTGATGCATATATATACTAATCACTATGTGTGTGTATTTTTGTGTATGTGTTGGGTATATATATATATGTGTTCATGCATACATATACTAATCTCTATGTATGGTGATTAGTATATATATATATATATGTATATATGGTGTGTGTGTGTGTGACACACTCACATACACACACACACACACACAAACACACTCACACACACACACTCACTCACTCATATATACTAATGCGCACACACAAAATATACTCAACACACGTACTCATATACATGGGGTATACATACTCATATATATTTGTGTGTGTTACACAGACACACACTCAAATAGTTGTTAGGCCCACACACACATATATAAATATATGTATACCCAATGTTTATGAGTGTGTGTGTATACAAATATGGTTATGAGTATGTATACCCAACACACAGATACACATAGGACACATAAGCACACACACACATAGAGTTTATTGTACACTATACTCACACACTCATATATTCTTATCTCTATATGTGTGTGTATACCTGTGTGTGCAATGTGTGTGTGTATATGTCTGTGTGTGCATATGTGTGTGTGTGTTGGTATGTATACCCAACACACACACACATGAGTATCTTACAACTGCATATATATATGAGTGTGTGAGTGTGTGTGAATGTGTTGGGTATACATACTCACACAGTTGGGTATGCATACTCATGTGTGTGTGTCTACAAATTTATATTCACAATCGTGTATATATGTAGACACACACACTCACACATATATATAATACATACATGAGTATGTATATATAAATGGATGTGTGTGTGTCTATATATTTATATATACACAAATACACACATAGAGATTAGTATATATGAGTGTGTGTGTGCGTGTGTTTGGTTTACATACTTACAATTGTATATAAATTCATATTATCTTATATGAATGTGTTTCGATATATTTATACATGGTTGTGAGTATGTATACACAATATACACACACAAACACACACATTGAGATTAATATGTGTGTGTGTATGTGTGTGTTGGGTATACATACTCACAACTGTATATAAATATATATTATCTTATAATAATGTGTGTCTATATTATATATGATTGTGAGTACATATACACAAATATACGCACACAAACACACATATAGAGATTAGTATATATATATATATATATATTGTTAACACATACGTATGTGTGTGTGTGTTGGGTATACATACTCACACATATAGATTAGTTTATATGAGTGTGTGTGTTTTGTGTGTGTGTGTTAGGTATACATACTCACACATATGTACTAATGCGTGTCTATATGTGAGTGTGTGTAAGTGTGTGTGTGTGTCGCACACACACACACACACTCATTTATATATGTCTCTACATACATGCACACACATATGTATATATAGACATACGTACATGTGTGTATGTATATATACATGGATGAGCATGTATATATATTTATATATGGTTGTGAGTATGTACACTGAACACACACACATGGAAAGTATTTATGAGTGTGTTTTATATAATTATATAGACACACACTCGTATGTGTTATAAATATGTATATATATATGTATATATATATATATATATATATATATATATATGTGTGTGTGTGTGTGTGTGTGTGTGTGTGTGTCTTTGTGTGTGTGTGTGTGTATGAGTGTGGGTGTATGTGATAACACATACATGTGTGTGCCTATATATTGTGAGTATATGTATATATATATATACGGTGTGTGTGTGTGAGTGTGTGTATGTGTGTGGGCTTGTGTTGAAACACACGCACACACACACACACACACATATATGAATATTAATTTATATGAGTGTGTGTGAGTATGTGCATTTGTGATACACACACACACACACGTGTGTGTGGATATAAATATATAAACACTCACAACCGTATATATATGTGTGTGTGTTGCACACACACTCATATATACTAATCTCTATGTGTGTGGTGTGTGTGTATTTTGTGTGTGTGTGTGTCTGTTTGTGTGTGTGTGTGTGTGTGCGTGTGTGTGTTGGGTAAACATACTCATAACCATGTATAAGTATATGGACACACACACACATACACACACTCATATAAACTAATTTCATTGTGTGTGTGTGTGCGTGTGTGTGTTGGGTATATTTATATATCTCACTCATATATACTAATATCTATGTGCCTATATACGAGTGTGTTTGTGTCTATATATTTGTATATGGTTGTGAGTATATATACCCAACACACACACACATAAAGATTAGTATTTTTTTTTTTTTTTTGATAAAAAAAAAACAAAACCCAAAACAAAACAAACTAGGAATGATCGGCCACAAGCAGAATACAAATACCGCCTCACAACCAAAGTAGCAAATCAGCATTACAAGTACTTAAAAAGGAAAAAAATAAGAAGGAAAACAGCACATGTCAGAGAGATGTATCCAAAGCTGATGGCGACGAGAACCTCTTGAAGAAATCTGCAGAAAAGGAATCAACTAGCATAGAAGATATAATAACCAAATAATCGATGAAAGAGTAGCAGCCTAGGAGACCAGAGGAATCTGATTACTTCAAAGCAAGCCAAACCAACAAGAAGGCGACAACTCCGACCAAATGCTAGCTTTGCAAATCAGTTTCCTCAAGAATTCAAAGAATTCCATAATTATAACAAGGAGCAGGACAGACCAGAAGCATTAACCACCTGCAAAGCAAACACGCACTACAGTTGCATAAGGAATTGCCTTCCAGAAGTGCTAGGAGATCACAGATACCAGAAAACCTTAAAAGCAAACCAATCAACATCTGCAGAGAAGCATAAAAACCATTTGAACCCTTTTGAAAACCTGAGCAAACACTGACAAGCATATAACCAAAAAGGCTCTTCAAATCTATCCAAAGTAATTCCAAAAATCCCAACGCCAAAATCCCTCTCCAGCTAGGCACAAAAAAATCCAACCAAATTGCACAACGGTTGCAAAAGAAAATGCTCTCCAGAAGTGCAAAGAAAAAAATGTCACCCTTGGAAAGCATCAAATAAAGAGTAGGTAGGGGCCAACAAACCCATCAGATGACATTCCAAAAATGAAAATATCAATCAAAAGAGTAGCTTAGGGCCAGGCCAGCAAACCCACCAGAAACTGATCCAATAATCATACAACCTGGCAATTAAATCCAGGTTATTACAAAAATCCTCTTTGCATCAAAGTAAAATCCCGCTGACCAGAAATGAAAATGTGATTAATATTACTCACAACCATATATAAATATATATATAGTCACACACTCACACATATGTGTTATATGCATGTATTTGTATATGTAATAGATTAGTATATATGAGTGTGTGTGTGTGATTGCGTGTTGGCTATACATAAATTTATATACGGTTGTAAAAATTAATATATAGGCACACACTTATATATACTAATCTCTATGTGTGTGTGTGTATGAGTTGGGTATAAATACTCACACAATCATATATAAATATATAGACTCAAATACACACACACTATGTATATAGATATATTAGTATATATCTATGTGTGTCTGTATTTGTGTGTGTGTATGAGTGTATGTATGTAGACACACACAAACACACACATAGAGATAAGCGTAAGTCTATATGAGTGTGTGTG
>JACERR010000171.1:32500-37500 GCA_016760335.1 Gastrodia elata
GTTATACGCATTTATTAGTATATGTAATAGATTAGTATATATGAGTGTGTGTGTTTGTGTGTTGTTAATATATATAAATGAGTATATATAAATGAGTAATCTCTATGTGTGTCACACACACACACATAGAGATTAGTATATTTATATATGGTGTGTGTGAGTGCGTGTGTGTGTGTATGTCTATATTATTTATATATGGTTATGAGTATGTATACCCAACACACACACACACACTCATATATATTAATCTCTATGTGTGTGTCTTTGTATGTGTGTTTCTATAATATATATGGTTCTGAGTATGTATATCCAACACACACACACAAGTATATATATGATTGTGATTATGTATACTTAACACAATCATACATACTTATATATACTAATCTCTATGAATGTGCTTGTATATATACATGTGTATGTGTGTGTGTGTATAAATGTATATAATACATTTGTGCGCACATGTGTGTGCGCACACACTCATATATACTGTATGTATTCCCAAATGTGTTTCTTTGAAGGTTTGTATATAGACACACACACGTATATGTTATATATATATATACATATATATATATATAAAACACATATAGATTAGTATATATATATATATTTGTGTATGTCTATGTTTGTGTGTATATATAACAAAATGTATATATGTGTGTGTGCATATTATGTATACATACTCACACATATATACCAATCTCTATGATTGTGAGTATGTATACCCAACACACACACACTGATATATAGATTAGTATATATGAGTGTGTGTGCATGTGTATATGTGTATACATAGTCGCAACCATACAAATAATGGTTGCGACTATGTATACATATACAATATGCGTGTGTGTGTGTTGGGTATACAAAATCACAATTGTAAACATAAATATACACACACACACTCATATATACTAATCTCTATATCTGTGTGTTATATCTATATATATTTGCGGTCATATAGAGATCAATGAGTGTGATGCATGTGTGTGTCTATACATATGAGTATGTATACCCCACACACATATAAACACACACACTCATATATATAACTATGAGTATCTATACCTATAGTGTGTATATATATGTGTGTATATGTATATGTAGACACTCACACATATTTATTATGTATTTATATAGACACATAAGAGTTTATATATATATATATGTACATGTGTGTCTATTTATTTATATATGGGTGTGATTGTGTGTGTGTGTGTGTATGTGTGTGTGTGTGTTTGTGTGTATATATAATTATATATAGATACACACAAACATATACATTTATCTTCATATGTGTGTGTGTGTGTGTGCATATATATATATATATATATATATATATATATATATATATACATATATATATACATACTCATAATCACATAATCATATATAAATATATAGACACACGCACACATACCCATATATACTAATCTACTTATCTCCATGTGTGTGTATTTGTGTATGTGTATCTATATATATATACTTATCTTTATATGCGTTTGTTATCACACACGCACACACATACGTACTCACAACACACACACACACACGCAAACTTATATATACTAATCTATATATGTGTGTGCGTGTGTGTGTCTAGATATATATATACGGGTGTACAGATAACATGTATATCTGTGTGTGTGCGTGTTTGGGTATATATGTGAGTATGTATATATATATATATTATATTTATATGAGTGTGTGTATGTTTGTGTTGGATATACGTACCCATATTATCTGTATGCATGTAAGTAGAGAATACACATACATAGAGATTAGTACATATGAGTATGTATGTGTGTGTGTGTGTCTATATATGTATATAATGCATATGTGTGTTTTATACCAATATATATGAGTGTGTATATGTGGTTGTATATACTTATACTTATCTCTATGTGTGTGTGTGTGTGTTGGGGATATAGACTTTATGTAATTGTATTGGGTACACATACTAACACAGTTGTGAGTATGTATACCTAACACACACACACACATATATATGTGTTTTATACATGTATATGAGTATGTGTGTGTGTGTATGTGTTATCTCTATGTGTATGTGTGTATCTGTGTGAGAGTGTGTATACAAATTAGTATATATGAATGTGTGTATGTGTGTGTGTCTGTCTACATAAAGATAAGTATAACAGTGTATGTTTGTGTGTTAAGTAAACACACACATATAAAGATGTCTATATATGAGTATGTGGACACACAGACATACTCACACACACATAAACACAAACACACACACACATATATACTAAAGATTAGTATAGGTATATCTGTGTGTGTGTCTGTATATGCATATAGACATTAGTATATATACTAATCTCTATGTGTGCATTTGTGTGTATGTGTGTGTCTGTTGGGTATACACAATGACACTCATATATGAGTGTGTGAATATGTGTGTGTATGTGTGTGCGTGTGTGTGTTGGGTATACACGCACAAACGTTTATAAATATATAGACATGTGTGTTGGGTATACATACTCATAACGCTTCTACATATGTTTGTGTGTGTGTAACTATGTATAAACATCCATATATATATATATATATATATATTGTGTCTTTATGAGTGTGTGTGTGTGTGTGTGTATTAGGTATACATATGCACAACGGACACACACACACACACACACACTTATATATACATATATACTTATCACTATGTTTGTGTGTGTGTTTGTATATATACATGTATATAATGTGTGTCTATATATTTATATACAATTGTGAGTATATACCCAACACACACACACTCGCACAGATATATATATACATCCATATATATATATATATATAGACACACACACACACACACACAAATGCACACACACACACACAAACACACACATGTAGATAAGTCTATATAAGTGTGTGTGTGTGTATTGGGTATGTGTATATATATATATATATATAAATTCATAAACACACACACACACAAACAAATACACATAAAGACTAATATATACGAGTGTGTATCTTTATATTTAAATAATTTTATGTGTTTATGTGTGGGTATACATACTCACATGCTCATATATACTAAACTCTATGTGTGTGTATTTGTGTGTGTGTTTTTCTATATATTTGTATATATATATACATATATATATATATATATATATATATATATATACATATATATATATATATATATATATATATATATATATATATATATATATATATATATATATATATAGACACATACCCAACACACACACACACACATACACTCATATATACTTATCGCCATGTGAGTGTATTTGTTTATGTGTGGGTGTCTGTGTATAGGGTATACATACTCACAACTGTATATAACACATACATGCATGCATGTGTGTGTATATTGGGTATACACACTCATATATATATATATAAATAAGTATATATATATATATAAATAGGTATATATATATATATATATGTAGACACACATATGGAGAGATTATATAGTTATCTCTATTTGTGTGTATTTTTTTAGGTGTGTATGTGTGTCTATATATAAACACTCATATATACTAATCTCCATGTGTATGGATGTGTTGGGTATACATACTCACAATTACATACACAAACACATATAGAGTTTAGTATATATGAGTGTGTGTGCATGTGTGTGTGTGTGTGTGTTGTGTATACAGACTCACAATCGTATGTAAATATATAGACACATATGTTCACACACACATACAGATTAGTATATATGAGTGTGAGACACACACATGTATGTTGAGACACACACACACATAGAGATAAGTATATGTGAGTGTGTGTGTGTGTGTCTCTACATACTCAAAAACACACACTCATATATACTATGTCAATATATATATATACAATTATGAGTATGTATAAATATATATATGTTTTTGAGTTTGTATACCAAACACACAGATAGATAAATATATATAATATTTCTTTCGTTTGGTATACATACTCGCAACACACAAACACACACATACAGAAATATACTAATCTCTATATATGTGTGTTAGTGTGTCTATATGTGTGTGTATATATACAAGTATACAAATCTCTATGTGTGTGTATTTGTGTGTCTGTGTTGTGTGGGTTGGGTATATTTATATACAAATATAATGGGTATGATATAAGTACATATAAGTCACACATATCTCTATGTGTTTGGTGTGTGTGTGTGTTTGTGTGTGCATGTCTCTATATATATATAAACTTATACACAAACACACATAGGTATATGATTGTGAGTATGTATACCAAACCAACACATACACACACACACTCATAAACATCTAAGCAGACATTAGGTGTACATACTCATAGAGATAAGTACATAATATAAAATATATTATGTATATATGAGTTATATAAATAAATAAATATAGAAATATATATATATATATATATATATATATATATATATATAGATATATATGTATGTATATATAACACTCACAACCGTATATAAACATATATAAAGATAAATATATATTAGTATGTGTGTGTGTGTGTGCGTTTATATATTTATATACAGTATGTGTGTCTGTTTGTGTGTACACACGCACACATATAGAGATAATTATATATATGTATGTGTGAACACACACATAGAAATTATTAGTATATATGAGTGTGTGTGCGTGTGTGTGTGCGTGTTTGTGTATGTGTATGTGTTAAATTTTTTTTTTTCTATATGTGTTTATATATATATTTGGTTGTGTCTATGTATACCCAACACACACACACACATACACACACTCATATATACTAGTCTTTTCATATATATACAGTTTGGGCGTGTGTTTGTCTATATATATATGCTTGTGTCTAAGAATACCCAACACAAACACACACACACACACATACTCACAACCGTATATAAATATATAGACATACATGTGTGTCTATAGATTTATATATGGTTATGAGTATGTATACCTAACACACACACACACACACAAATACTCACATATACTAATCTCTATGTATATGTT
>JACERR010000171.1:42500-50000 GCA_016760335.1 Gastrodia elata
CACACACACACATACATATATATATATATATATATATATATATATATATATATGTGGATGTGAGTATGTATACCCAACACAAACATGCAGATATATATATAAATCATCATACATATGTGTGTATGTGTTGGGTATACATAGTCACAACCATATATATATACACATACACACACTCATATATACGTATGTAAACCCAACACACACACATATACAAACTCATAGATACTTATCTCTATATGTGTGTATATTTATATATATGAGTGTGTGTGTGTGTAGAGA
Organism: Gastrodia elata; assembly: GCA_016760335.1. Lineage (NCBI taxonomy): Eukaryota > Viridiplantae > Streptophyta > Magnoliopsida > Asparagales > Orchidaceae > Gastrodia > Gastrodia elata. Next base: position 42,780 of record JACERR010000171.1, read on the forward strand.
GATATGCACACATATCGAGATAAGTATATATGAGTGTGTGAGAGTGTGTGTCTATACATATAAACACATAGAGAGAGGGCATACATGAATGTGTGTGTGTGCGCGTATTGGACATACATACTCACACGTGAGCGTGTGTGTGGTTATGATGTATACCCAACACACACACATACATACACACTCTCATGTATACTAATCTCTATGTAGCACACACACACACTCATGCATATATTTATATATGGTTGTGAGTATGTATAAATGAGTGTATGTGTGTGTATTATATACTTATATGTGTGTGTGTGTGTTTGTATGTGTGTGAGTATGCATACCCAACACACACACACACACACACACAACCGTATATATATTTAAACACACACACAAACACACATGCTCACATATATATAGACACATACTCATATATATATACACATACACACGCACACACAGAGATATGTAAATGAGTGTGTGTGTGTATGTGTGTTGGGTATACCTACTCACAACCGTAAATAAATATATAGATACACACACACACACACACAAACAGATAAGTGTGCGTGTGTGTGTTATACAGTTGTGAGTATGTATACCCCCACACACAGACACACACACACATACAAACACACACACATACAAACACACACTACTTATATATAAACATGAGTGTGCATGTGTATGTGTATTTGTGTTTGGGTGTGTGTGTGTAACACACTCAAATATGATATATTCATATAGACAAACACACAAACACACACACATACACACTTGGAGATTAATATATATGAGTGTGTGTGTGTGATAGATTAGTATATATATATATATAGATACACACACACACACACAAACACACACACACACACATACATATTTATAAAAAGAAAGAAGTCATATAAGGAAATTAGAAAACTGTCAAATAAGTATATACACATATATTTATACTAATCTTAATGTATATATATATATATATATATATATTTGTGTGTATGATATGAGGTTGTATGTGTGAGTGCGGTATGTATACACACAAACTCTTATATACTAATGTCTGTGTGTGTTGTGAGTAGGTATACCCAACACACATACACACACACTCATATATACTAATCTCTATGTGTCACATTCATACACACACACACACACATCTTTATATATACATGTATATAACTGAAGTGTGTGTCTCTATATGTGTGGTATATATACCAAACACACACACACACACATGACATAGAGATACATATATACATACACACACTCATACACACACACACACACACACACACATGCACACAAATACATAGTATGAGTATGTATACCCATACTAACACACATAGGCACACACACACACACACAACACACACACATACACAACACATACACACACGCTCATATATACACAATCATATAGATAATCTCTATGTGTGTGTGTCTGTGTTACACACACACACTCATATAGAGATTATCTATATGAGTATATATATAAGTGTGTGTATGTGTATATATATATATATATATATATAGACACCCACATGCACAAATACAAACATAGACATAGATTAGTATATATGAGTGATTTTGTTTATGTGACTATCTCTGCACAAACATAACATACACACAAATATGTTCTGGGTATACATACTCACAACCGTATATAAATATATAGATAGACGGACACATAAACACATGCAAAAACACACCCATAGAGATTAGTATATATGAGTGCGTGTATGTGTGTGTTGGGCTTACATACATATATAAAAATATATATACACACACAAAATATAGATATATATATATATATATATATATATATATATATGTATATATATATATATATATATATATATATGTATATATATATATAAACACACATGCACACAAACATATTTATAGGCACACATAGACACTGTGTGTGAGAGTATGTATACCCAACACACCCATGTGTGTGTGTGTGCACATACTCACACTCATATATACATGTAAAATTGTACATATATGAGTATATGTATGTATATATCTATATGGTTCTGAGTATAAATACCCAAGTATATAAATAATCTCTATGTCTATGTGTTTGCCTCGATATGTGTGTGTGTGTGTTGGGTATACACACACGCATACACACATGGATTTGTATTTATAGTCACAACATGTGTTATATAGACACAATAATGTGTGTGATTGTGTGCGTGTGTCAATATAACATATACATTGTGACACACACACACACACACACTCAGACAGACACACACATATAGAGATTATGTATATATGTGTTGGGTATATATACTCACACTCATATAACATGTGTGAGTGTGTGTGTTTATGTGTGTGAGTACATAAACATAGACACACACACACACACATAGAGATATATAAGTGTGTGTGTGTCTATATACAGATATATAGTGTGTGTGTGTGTGTGTCACACACACATGGAGATTAGTATATGTGACGTGAGTGTGTGTGTGTGTGCGCGCACGCTAGAGATTAGTATATATGTGTATATACATAGATACACACATACACACATAGAAACACATGCATGTGCGTGTGTGACAGTATATAAATATATAGAGATTAGTATATATATATATATATATACACACACACACGCACACTCATCATGTGTGTAAGTGTGTGTCTCTATGTATGTGTGTTTCTGTGTGTGACAACCCTATATATACCTACACAACTGTACACACAAACACACCACACACACACACACAGTTGTGAGTATCACACAAACACACATACACTCATGTGTGTGTGTGTGTGTGTTGTGAGTATGTTAGCCCAACTCATGTTATGAGTGTGTGTGTATATACTAATCCTTATGTGAATACTCAGGACAGAAACATAGAAACACACACACTCATAGACAAACTCACACACACACACACACACAAACAAACTGACACACACACATAATTAAGGATAACACATAAACATACATAAAAATGTGCTTGGTATACATTCTCGCACTCTCATATATATTAATCTCTATATTGTGTGTGTGTGTGTGTGTGTGTGTTGAGTAGTTTGTGTGTGTGTGTATACTTAACACACACACACTCATATATACTTATGTGTCTGTACATTGGGTACACAGAGATTATTATATATGACTATGTGTGTGTGGATGTGTTGTGTATTAGGTAGACACACACACACAAACTACCCAACAAAAACACACACACACATACATATGATATAGAGATTAGTATATATGAGTGTGTGAGTATGTATACCAACATATTTTTATGTGTGTGTATGTGTTATCTCTATTTATGTGTGTGTGTGAGTTTGTGTGTGTGTGTTGTGTGTGTGTCTAACACAACTGTATATATGTAAAATATACACGCATATGTGTTATCACAATTGTTATATACATATATGGACACGCACATCTCCATGTGTGTGTGTGTGTATTTGAGATTAGTATACTTATCTGGTGTGTGTATATAGACATATTTGTTACTCAACACATATGTCTATATATATCTATGTGTGTGTGATAATACACACATGCATATAACACATACGTGTGTGTGTGTGTGTCTATATATTTATATACCAACATATAACTATTTGTGTGATAATATATACGTGTGTAGTGCCTATACATACTCATTTTGATTATATATACATACTCTCTATATTATATTTGTTGGGTTTAGAAGTTAGTATATATGAGTGTGTGTGTGTGTATATGTGGCTGTTGGGTATACATACACAAACATACACACTCATATATATATATATATACACATGTGTGTGTTTTTGGGTATATACTTGTATACACACACACACTCATATTGACACACACACACTCTTATGTGCATATGTGTGTGTGTGTCTCTACATACATGCATATAGACACACACACTCATGTGGTGTGTGTGTATGAGTATATATACCAAACACACACACACACATAGATATATATATATATACATGTGTGTACCCAACACCCACACACATGAGTGTGTGTGTCTGTATGCATGTATGTAGACACACACACACATACCGTATATATGAGAGTATGTATACCCAACATACACAGACACACACAAACCCAACACACACAGACACACACACACCCAACACACATAAGGATAAGTATATACACACACATTGACCTAGCGCACATACAGTCACACACACACTCATATATACTTATCTCGATGTATGCGTGACATGCTCATATATATTAATCTCTATATATACTAATCTCTATGTGTGTGTGCCTATATAAATATGCAAAATTGTACATATATATATATATATATATATACATACATATATAAACACATAATCACTCATATATACTAATCTTTATAAGTGTGTGTGTGTGTGACACACACACACACTAATTTACATACACACACACACACCACACACGCATGCAAACTCATATGTACTTATCTCTATGTGCGTGCCATGTGTGTTTGTGTGTGTGTGTATGTACGTGTATATATATATTGTATGTTGGGTATACATATATATCTATGTGTGTGTGTGTTTATCTATATTTATATATAGATATATATATATTTATATATGAGTGTGTGTCTATATATATAGGCACACGCACACACCCTCATATATACTAATCTTATTGTGTGTGTGTGTTGGGTATACAAACGTACACACTCATATATACTTATCTCCATGTGTGTGTGTGTGTGTGCATGTTTATGAATATATATATCAATATGTTGTGTGTGCAAACTTATAATTTTGTCTGTCTATATATATATGCACACTCATATATAGTAATCTCTATGTGTGTGTATATTTATAGTATACCCAACATATATGGAGATAAGTATATATGAGTGTGTGTGTGTGTGTGCATGTATATGAATATATATATTAGTGTCTGTGTGTGTATGTGTGTTCATGTATATGAATATATATATCGGTGTGTGTGTGTGTGTGTGCGTGTGTATCCTTATACTTATTTCTTCATCTATATATATACACACACTCATATATACTAATCTTTATGTGTATTTTTATTTATAGTATGCCCAACACACACTCATATATGTATATAGTTATGAGTATATATACATACTCACAACCGTATGTAGATAGAAATGCACACACACACACTCATATATATGGAGACACATACACACATATATGTAGAGATTAGTATACACACAAACACACATTTATATTTGTGTGTTACTCACAACTGTACTAGTCTCTAAGTATTTGTGTTTGTGTGTCTGTGAGTGTGTGTGTGTGTGTGTCTACATACATGCATACAGACACATACACACACACACATAGAGATGAGTTTATATGAGTGTGTGTATATATATATGTGGTTGTGAGTATGTATTTATATTTATATATATATGTAGTTTTGAGTATGTATATAATACATATGTCTGCATGTATATTAATATATAACTGTATATAAATATATAGACACACACACATATATGTTATATATGAGTATGTATACCCAACATACACACATATATATACTAATCTATATGTGTGTATGTGTTTATATACAAATCTCTATGTGTGTGTGTGTTTAGGTGTGGGTACGGGTGTGTGTGTGTCTATATACCCAACACACTCACTCACACACACATTCTTATATATGAGCCTCTATGTGTGTGTGTCTTTATGTGTGTGTGTGTGTGTCTATGTGTGCATGTATTTATATTGTGTGTGTGTGTGTATAGACATGCACACATATGTGTGTGTGTGTGATATATATACTCATATACACACACACATATATAATATATATAGACACACACACACACACACTCATGTATACTAATCTCTATATATGTATATGTGTGTATGTGTTAGGGTGTGCCTCATACACACAGACACATTGATATATAAATATAGACACACACATGTATGTAATATGAATATGTAACATACTCACAATTGTATATCCTTTAATTAGTGTATATATATAGACACACACACACACACACACTTATACATATTAATATCTATGCATTTGTTTGTGTGTCTGTCCATACATGCACACATAGATATATAGAGTGGTATATATGAGTGTGTGTGTGTGTGTATGTGTAATGAGTATGAGTGTGTGTGTTTGTGTGCGTGATTACACACATATACAAATGCACATAAAGATTAGTATATATACACATATATACAAATGCACACTCATATATGTATATACTCATCCATATATATATATATATAGACACACAAAGACAGATATGTGTGTGTGTGTCTATGTGTGCCTATATATATGTATATATATACGTACTCATAACTGTATATATATAGACACACACATATCTGTGTATGTGTGATAACACATAGGTGTGTGAGATAAGACATATGTGTGTGTGTCTATCTATTTATATAGAGTTGTATGTATACTCAACACAGACACACATATATACTTATCTCCATATGTGTGTGTGTATGTATATATAAGCACATACATAGAGATTGTATATATGAGTAAGTATACCCAACACACACACACACAATAAGTATATATATATATATATATCTGTGTGTGTGTATGTCTATATATTTATATACAATTGTGAATATGTATACCTAATGTACAAACATATCAGTATATATATATAATATATATATATATATGTATATAATTGTGTGTGTGTTTGTGTGTGTGTGTGTGTCTATTTGTGCATGTATATGAATATATAACTTACACATGTGTGTGTGTTGGGTATACATACTCATCTCTATTGTATATATATGAGTGTGAGTCTGTATACACAACACACATGCATACACACACTCATATATGCTAGTCTCTATGTGTTATTTGGTATGTGTGTGTGTGTGTATGTATGTGTGCATGTATATGAAAATTATTATATGCTTATTTTTATGTGTGGGTCTTTGTGTGTGTATGTGTTGAATATATATAGATATACAAAATCGTGTTTGTGTGTGTGTATGTCTATATATATAATACAAACAGACACACACTCATATATGCGAATCTCTATGTGTGTGTGTTTGTGTATGTGTACATGTGTGTGTCTATATATTTATATATGGCTATGAGTATGTATACCAACACAAACACATAACCAGATATATATATATATATATATATATATATGAATATACATGCACACACACACATAGAGATTAATTTATACTTATACTTATCTCTATGAGTGTATATTTATGTACGGTTGTGAGTATGTATACCCAACACCA
>JACERR010000171.1:62500-65000 GCA_016760335.1 Gastrodia elata
AAATATTATGTATATTTATATATTAGTGTGTTGGATATATATACATACTCACAAACATATACATACATATATATATATATATATATATAAATACATCCTCACACTCGTATATATATATATATTGATACATGTGTGTGTATGTGTGTCTATATATATATGCACACATAGACACACCCAGATATATATACTAACCTTCATGTGTGTGTGTGTGTCTATACATGGTTGTGTGTATGTATACCCACCACACACACAGACACATATAAAGATAAGTATATATGAGTGTGTGTGTGTGTGTGTTGTGAGTATATATATATATATATTTGTGTGGGTGAATATGAATATATAACACATATCTATATATATTATGATAATGTATATATATATATATATATATATATATATATATATATCTATGTGAGTGTGTATTTCTATGGGTATAAATGAGTGTGTATACACACATAGAGATAACTATATGTGAGTGTGTAAGTTTACATACCCAACACACACAAACACACACATACACACACAAGAGAATATATAGACACACACACACACACATAATATGTATACCTAATATATATATATATATATATACGGTTGTGAGTATATATATATATATATATCTGTGTGAGTGTGTGTGTGTGTGTGTTGGGTATACAAACTCACAGCCGTATATATATATATATATATATATATATATATATATATACAGATACATCCAACCATATATGTATATCCCAATACATGTGTTGTGTGTGTGTGTCTGAGAGTTTGTATACCCAACACACACACACACACATACATACACTCACACACACACACACTCACATATATGTTTTTTTAGGTATATATGAGTACGTATGAGTGTGTATGTGTGTGTGTGTGTGTGCACATATGAGTGTGTGTGAGTAGTATACCCAACACACACATTTCAAACATGTATAATCTCTTAGTGTAGGCACATCTAGTAAATAGTACTCACACACATATATAGACACACACATACACACACACACACACACAAATGCTCATATATACTTATACTATGTGTGTGTGTGTATGTGTGTGTATCTGTATCCAAATGACTATATACTAGTGTGTCTATATATACCCACTATGTCTATATGTACATACTTATAGATACATACACTCACATATACTTATATACAATTGTGAGTATGTATACTTAGCTCCATGTGTTGGGTATACTTATCTTTATGTGTGTTTATGCACACACATATACTTATGTCTATGTGTATGTGTGTGTGTGTGTGCGTATATATACAATATGATAAACACACATGCATAGAGATGTGTGTGCGTAGTATATAGGAGTGTGTGTGTGTGTTGTATGTGTCTATATATAGAGACATACATGTGTGTGTGCTTGTGTTCATGTGTGCGTGTGTGTGTATTGGGTATATATACTTTCAACCATATATAAATAACACACAGACATACACAAACACACACACATAGAGATTAGTATATATGAGTGTGTGTGCGTGTGTGTATATATGAGAGTATATATGTGTGTGTTACACACACACAATGTGTGTATGGGTATACATACTTATGTGTTATATATATATATATATATATATATATATATATATATATTTGTGTGTGTATGTCTCTACATACATATATATATGTCCACACACTCATACATGTGTGTGTGTGTATGTCTCTACATACATATATATATGTCCACACACTCATACATGTGTGTGTGTATCTCTATGTGAGTATGTATACTCACTATAAACATACACTCACACATGAAAATTATGTGTACACTCATATATATTATCTATATGGTTGTGAATATGTATACCCAAACACACACACACACACACACACACACTCATATATACTAATCTCTATGTGTGTGTGTATTGTGTGTGCATGCATTAGGTATACATACACACGCACACAAAACAAAAAACACATAAGAGTATGTATACTTACATATTCACACACACACATGTGTGTGTTTGTGTGTAGTCTCTATCTATATGTGTGTGTGTATGTTGGGTATACATATTCACAACTATATATATATATATATATATATATATATATATTTAAACACACACACACACACACACACCCAAATATACACATCATAAAGATTAGTATATATGAGTGTATTGTCAGTATATATTTATATATATTTGTGCATGTTTGTTTGTGTGTATATGTGTGTGTATGCGCATGTGTGTGAGTGTGTTGGGTAGAAATAGAGATTAGTATATATGAGTGTGTATGTGTGTGTGTGTGTGTATGTGTGTCTATATATATATATTAAAATATATTTATACACAATATATTTTAATTTATACCTATATTTGTTTTGATGCGACTATGTGACACATCCATATTTATTTATCGGGCACATCCATATATATCTGACACACATACACACATACACACAAACACATACACATAGAGATTAATACATATGAGTGTGTGTGTTTGTATGCATGTATGTAGACAC
>JACERR010000171.1:70000-72809 GCA_016760335.1 Gastrodia elata
CTATATAGTTATATACTATCACACACAGATGTATATGTTTCTATGTGTGTGTTTGTGTGTCTATATATATACACATATATATTAATCTCTAGTGCACACAAACACACACACTCATGCTCATATATAGTTATCTCCGTGTGGTTGTGACACACACACACACACACACCATATATTAGTATATATATACACACACACACACTCAGATATCTCTATGTATGTGTGTTTGTGTATATGTGTTGTCTATGTGTAAATACTCACACACACAAATACACATACCCACACATATTACATGAGTGTGAGTATGTATACAAAACACAAATATATATAATCTCTAAACATGTGTGTGTGTGCCTGAGTGTGTGTGTGTGTAGGTTACAATGTATGTGTCATATACACACACACTCACACACACTATTGTGTCTATATAATACATATGTTGTGAGTATATATACACATCCATGTGCGTGTGTGTGTTTGTGTATACCCAACACACACACACACACACACTTGGGTATTTAAACTCACAACCATTTAGCTATATACACACATATACTCATATATGTATGATTTAACATGTATATATGAGTGTGAGTATGTGTATTGAGTATACATACTAATCTCTATGTATGTTGTTAGTATGTATAGCCAACATACACACACACACACACAGTGTTAGATATACATACTCAAATTCACATACATACACAGTGTCTCTATGTGCCTATAAATATGTTTGTGTGTGTGTTTATATGTATATGTATATATATATATTTGTATGTGTATATATATTTTTATATATGTATGTAAGCCCAATACACACATGGACACACTCAAATATACTAATCTCTATGTGTGTGTTTGTGCATGTGTGTTTGTGGGACTGTGTGTCTATATATTTATATACAGTTGTATGTTTGTATACCTAGCACATGTTTGTGTTTGTGTAGTGTTTGTGTAGAGACAGTCACATAAATACACACACTCATATATACTAATCCCTATATGTCTGTGTATGTGTTTATGTGTGTATGTATATATATATATATGTATATATATATACACACATACTCATATATATATACTCATATATATAATCTCTATGTGTGTGTTTATATGTGTGTATCACACACACACATACATAGAGATTATCTATATTAGTGTGTATATATGAGTGTGTGTGTGTGTGTGTGCCTATGTGTGTTAATATGGGTATACATACTCATACTATGTGTTTGTGCGTGTGTGTGTGAGTGTGTCTATATATATATATATATGTATATCTATGTCATGCATCTGTGTGTATTTGTGTATGTGTGTGTGTGTGTGTTTGGTATATATACCACACATATAGTGACACACACGAGTGTTATATACGTGTATATATATAGATGTGTGTGTGTATGTGTGTGACACATAGAGATTAGTATATATTAGTGTGTGTGTAAATGTGTGTGTGTGAGTGTTGGGTATACATACTCATAACACACACCTATATATTTGTATATATGAGTGTGTGTGTGTATACATACTGCACTCACACACACACACGCACGCACATACACACACCAATATATATATATATATATATATATATTTAAATAAATAAATAAATAAATATATATATATATTTAAATAAATATATAAATATACATATACTGACCTATCACACACACACACACACACACATATATACTAATCTCCAAGTGTGTGTGTGTGTGTGTGTGTTAGTGTATTTGTCTATATGTATATGTCAATATATGAGTGTGTTATACACACACACACTCATGTCTATATATAAGTAGTGTGTGTTTGTGTGTGTGTGTGTTTGTGTGTGTCGGTATACATACTCAAAGCCATATAATACACACACACACGTATACTTATCTGTGTGTGTGTGTGTATGTGTCTATATATTTATTTTTGGTTATGAGTATGTATACCCAACACACACACACACACACAGACTCATTTATATATGTCTGTGTGTGTCTGTGTGTGTGTGTATGTGTCTCTATTTATGAGTATTTGTCTATATATATGTAATTATGTATGTTTGTGTGTGTGTCTAAATATATATACGGTTATGTGTGTGTGTGTATGTGTGTGGTGTATTGGGTATGCATACCCACACACATACAAATACATACCCACTGATGAGTATCTAAAACACACACACACTCATATATACATACTGACAACGGTATATAAATATGTACATGAGTGTGTGTGCGCAGGTATGTGTGTTACATAAAGATTAGTATACCTGAGGGTGTGTGTATGTGTGTGTGTATGTATGTCTTGGGTATACATACTCATAACTACACACACACACTCATGCATACCCTCTCTCTATGTATGTATGTGAATAGACACACACCCTCACACACTCATATATACTTATCTCTATGTGTGTTTTTCTATATGCACACACACACACACTCATATATACAAATATATAGCACACATACACGCTCACACTCATATATACTAACACATCTTGTGTGTGTCTATATATTTAATCTAATATATAGACACACACACACACACTCATATATACTAATCACTATATGTGTGTGTTTGTGTGTGTGTTTGTGTGTGGTGTTTGTCTATGTGTGCGTGTGTGTGTGTCAATATTATATATAGCATAATTGATATATAACACAGACACACATATGTGTTTGTGTATGTGTTGGGTATGAATATGAGTGTGTGTTTGTATATAAATATATAGACTCACACATAGAGATTAGTATGTTTGAGAGTGTGTGTGTGTGTGTGTATTTATATATTTTATTTTTGTGTGTGCATG
>JACERR010000172.1:10000-27500 GCA_016760335.1 Gastrodia elata
TATTCCACTTTTACTTATCACTATGTGTATATATATACATAAAGATTAGTATATATATATATATATATATATATGCATATACGGATAATCGTATATGTCGTATATGCAACACACACACACATACACACACACACACACACACACATATATATATATATACGATTGTGTGTGTGTGTGTGTCTATACGGTTGTGTGTGTTTGTTGGATATACATACTCAACTGTAATATACACACACATTGTGTGCATGTGTTTATATATATATATATATATATATATATATATATATATATATATATATATATATATATATTTATGGTTGTGTGTGTGTGTGTCTATACGGTTGTGTGCGTTTGTTAGGTATACATACTCACAACCATAATATACACACACACACACATAACTATATATATATATATATATATATATATATATATATATATATATATATATATATAGACACACACACACACTCTCATATATACATACTCATATATATGCATGTTATGAGTATGTATACACATCCATATCTCCATGTGTGTGAGAGATTAGTATATATATACTAATCTCGCACACACACGCACACAGATATATATATATATATATACTAATCTCGCACACACATGGAGATATGGATGTGTATACATACTCATAACACGCATATATATGAATTTGTATATATGAGTGTGTGTGTGTGTCTATATATATATATATATATATATACAGTTATGTGTGTGTGTATATTACGGTTGTGAGTATGTATACCCAACAAACACACATAACCGTATAGACATACACACACACAACTATATATATATATATATATAAACACATGCACACAATGTGTGTGTATATTACAGTATTACAGTTGAGTATGTATACCCAACAAACACACACAACCTTATAGACACACACATACACACAATCGTATATATATATATATATATACTGATAATCGTATATGTCGTATATGCAACACACACAAACACACACACACACACACACACACACACACACACACACACACACACACACACATATATATATATATATATATACACGATTGTGTGTGTGTGTGTCTATATGGTTGTGTGTGTTTGTTTGGTATACATACTCAACTATAATATACACACACATTGTGTGCATGTGTTTATATATATATATATATATATATATATATGTGTATGGTTGTGTGTGTGTGTGTCTATACGGTTATGTGTGTTTGTTGGTTATACATACTCACAACCGTAATATACACACACACACATAACTGTATATATATATATACACACACACACACACACACACTCATATATACATACTCATATATATGCGTGTTATGAGTATGTATACATATCCATATCTCCATGTGTGTGCGAGATTAGTATATATATATGTGTGTGTGTGCGAGATTAGTATATATATACATATATATATATATATATATGTGCGTGTGTATATATACTGTGTGATTAAATAAATATATATACACACATACACAAACACACACACATAGAGATTAGTATATATGAGTGTGTGTGGTGTGTGTGTGTGCGTATTCATGGGTTGGGCATACATACTCACACACACCGTATACCCAATACACACACACACACACACCACACATACACTTAGATTCACTAATTTTTATGTGTTTGTACACACGTAGATATATGTCTATATATACTAATCTCACACACTCATATATATATATATATATATATATATATAAATATATATATATATATATATATATGTATATATGGTTGTGAGTATGAAAACCCAACACATGAGTGTGTGTGTGTGTTTGTGTGTGTATATGGTTATGAGTATATATAACCAGCACACACACACACATAATCATATATACTTATATATACATGTGTGTGTGTGTGTGTGTGTGTGTGTTGGATATACATACTCAACCTCACGTATGTATTATCACACACACAGATATATATAGAGACACACACACATGTTATATACATGTATACACACGTGCGTGTGTGTGTTAGGTATACATACTCACACACATAGCACATCACACACTCACATACACACTCACATGTGTGTGTGGTTAAATGTGTGTGTGTGTGTATTAGGTATATATACTTGGGTATATATATACACACTCATATATAAACACATACACACACACATAGATATAACATATACACACACACATAGAGATTAGTGTATATGAGTGTATGAGTGTGTGTGCATGTGTGTGTGTGTATATGTGTGTGTGTGTGTGCGTGATATAAGCACACACATTTACAAAGAGATATGTATACATGTATACCCCACACACATATGTGTCACACACACACACACACACTCATATTTACTTATTTCTATGTGTGTGTGTGTGTGTAATACACATGTGTGTGTGCTATATACATTTACACTTATCTATATGTCCGTGTGCCTATTCACACACACACACACACACTCATATATACTAATTTATATGTGCACATGTTTGTGTGTGTGTGTGATCCATATATATATATATATATATATATATACACTAACACTCTTATACTAAACACACAAACACATATACATAGAAATTTGTATATATGAGTGTGTGTAATCGTATACGAATATGTGTGTGTGTGTGTGTGTGATAAACATATGCACACACATAGAGATAAATTGAGTATCCATACCCATAACACACTCATGTATATGTTGTGAGCACATATACACATTCATCTCTATAGATATAAGTATACATAAGTGTATTTATGTGTCACACTATATGAGTGTGTGTGTATATGTGTGTGTGGCATGTGTGTGTGTATCACCCAACATGTGTGTGCGATATATATGAGACACACAGACACACACACACACACACAAAAATTAGTATACATACACCCAATCCATATACTAATCTCTCATATATACTAATCTCTATGTGTGTATATTTGTGTGTGATACTCATATATACCATGCACACACACACACACACACTCATATATGCTTATCTCCATATGTGTGTGTGTGTATTGGGTAGACATATATATTTAAGACGCACACATAGCCAACACATACGTGAGTGTATGTGTGTGTGTGTGTTGGGTATACATAATTAATATGAGTGTGTGTTTTATATACATACTCATACACACACGTATATAGATTAGTATAAATGAGTTTGAGTGTTTGTGTGTGTGTGTGTGTGTGTGTAATGACACACGCACACATATAGAGATAAGTATATATGAGTGTGTGTGTATTGTGAATATGTATGCAGATACTCATAACCATATAAATATATATATATATATATATATATATATATATATATACACACACACACTCACACACACAAACACACATATATACTAATCTCTATGTGTGTGTGTATCTATCTATATATATGGTTATGATTATGTGTATACACACTCGCAACAAATATAGACACACACACACATATAGGGATAAGTATGTATGTGAGTCTGTTTACCCAACACACACACACATTCATGTATGTGTTGGCTATGTGTGTGTCTTACATATATATGGTTGTGAGTATGTATACCTAATACACACACACACACACATGTGTCTATATCTCACACACACAAACTCAAACCCACCACACACATAGGGATCACATATATTAATCTCTATACGTGTGTGGTGTGTGTGTGTATCTGTGCATGTATATATAAGTTTGTGTGTGCAACACACACATACTATAGATTAGTATATAACACGTATATGTTATATACAAATCTTTATATGTGTGTGTCACACACACAAACACATAAGTGTTATCATACACACTCAACACATGTGTCTGTGTGCGCCACACACTCATATATACTTATGTCAATGTGTGTGTGTTTGTCTGTGTGCACACAAACACACACACACACACACTCATACATGTCAATATATTTATATACAATTGGCACACATACACACACACACACACACTCAAATATATCTATGTATTTATATACAGTTGGCACACACACACACACACATATATATACAGACTTACAATCGTAGACACAAACATACACACATAAATACACACACTCAAATATATTAGTATATATGACAGTGTGTATATACACTAATCTCTATGTGTGTGTGTGTGTGTGTATGTTGGTATATATATGTATCACACACACAAACACATGTGCGTGTGTGTGTTGTGTGTGTGTGTGCGTGTCTATACATGGAGATAAGTATATATGAGTGTACACATACACACTCACACACACACAAATATATGTAATACATACTAGTAGACAAACACACACATAGAGATGGGTATACATATTTTCAATCGTATATATGTATATAGACACACACACAAACACACACACATAAGGATTAACTTATATGTATAAGCAACACGCACACATACACACACACCCACACACACACTCATATATACTAATCTCTACACACATGTGTGTGTCTATATATATGAGTGTGTTGTATACGTGTGTGTGTGTGTGAGTGTATGTTGGGTTTACATACTCATATAAATGTGTGTGTGTTATATAAATAAATATATATATATATATTAGTATATATAATTGTCACACACATAGATAAATACTAATCTCTATGTGTGTGTGTGTATGTACATATATGAGTATGTGAGTGTGTGTGTGTGTGTGTGTGTGAGAGAGATTATATATGTGTGTATGTATACCCAACACACTCATATATACTTATCTTTATGTGTGTCTATGTGTGAGAGATTATATTTGTATATAAGTATGTATACCCAACACACTCATATATACTTATCTGTATGTGTGTATGTCACATACACACATTGATACATAATGCATATTTGTAGATAAACACACACATAGAGATGGTATACATATTCACAATCGTATATATGTTTATAGACACACATACAATTGCACACACATATTGATTAGTATATATGAGTGTGTGTGTGTGTCTATATATTTATATACAGTTATGAGTACACACATACAGATACACACACACACTCATATATATTTATCTCCATGTGTGTATGTCTATATTTGAATCTTTATATATTTGTTTATATGAGTGTGTGTGGGTTTTGGCATATAATTGTGAGTATATATACCATATATATACTAGTCTCTATGTGTGTGTATTTGTGTGTGTGTGTGTGTATTGAGTATACATACGTGTGAGTGTATGTGTATATATATATATATATTTATATACGGTTGTGAGTATGAAAACTCAACACACACACACACACTGTGTGTGTGTCTGTATGTGTGTGTGTGTTGGGTATACATACTCGTATTTATGTGTGTGTGTTATATAAACATATAGATATAGACACATGGGATACATACTCTATATATATATATATATATACATATATATATAGATATACATAAATATATACATAAATATATATATATATATATACATAGATATTAGTATAATGGTTGTCACAAACATAGATATATACTATAGGCACACATAGACACACTCATGTATACTAATCTCTATGTGTGTGCGTGTGTGCGTTATATATATATATATATATATATATATATGAATGTGTGTGGGTTCTCTACGTGTGTGTGTTTGTCTATATAATATATACATGTATTTGGGTATTCATACTCACAACCATATATAAATATATAGACACATACACACATAGAGAAAAGTATGTGTTTTTTTGTATAAGCACACTCATATAAACTAATCTCGATATGTGTGTGTGTGTGTATGTGTGTGCATGTGTTGGGTATACATTCACACAAACACTCATATATACTTTTCTCTACACACGTGTGTGTGTGTCTATATATATGAGTGTGTTGTATACATGTGTGAGTGAGTGAGTTTGTGTGTGTGTGTGTGTGTGTGTGTGTGTGGGTATACATACTCATATATATGTGTGTGTATTATATAAATATATAGATATATAGACACATGGTATTCATATTATATATATATATATATATATATATATATATATATATATAGATTAATATATATGATTGTCACACACATAGATATATACTATAGGCACACACAGACAAATGCGTGTGTATATACTAATCTCTATGTATGTGTGTGCATGTGTCTATAACAAACACACATAGAGATTAGTATATATGAGTATGTGAGTGTATGTGTGTGTATGTGAGATTATATATGTGTGTGAGATGTATACCCAACACACTCATATATACTTATTTCTATGTGTGTGTGACACACACACATAGACACACACACACACACACACACACACACACACACACACACAGACACACGTATATATACATATATATATATATATATATATATATATATATATATATATGTGTGTGTGTGTGTGTGTGTGTGTGTGTGTATGTTTGTATGTGTGAGAGATTATATATGTCTGTGAGGATGTATACCCAACACACTCATATATACTTATTTCTATGTGTGTGTGTGACACACACACATGAATACACACACACACATACACACACACACACACACACACACACACATATATATATATATATATATATACACACACACATACCCATGTGTGTATGTGTGTATATCTGTGTGTGGATTTATATGCATATGGGGGTATACATACTCACACATACTTAGTGTGTGTGTGTGTGTGTGTGTATATATATATATATATATATGGTTGTGAGTATGTATACCCATCTCTATGTGTTGTGCGTTTGTGTGTGTGCGTGGGTGTGTCTATACATAACACACGCACACACATGAGTGTGCGTTATGTATATAAATACCCACACACACATACTCATATATATTAATCTCCGCACATAAATATATATATATATATATGAGTGTGTATACGATTGTGAGTACACGCACACATAAAGATTATGCATATGAGTGTGTGTGTGTGCGCATATCTATATATGTACTAATCTCTATGTGTGTGTGTATATATATATATATATACGGTGGATATTTGAATGTGTGTGTGTGTGTAAAGTGTGTGACTGTGTTGGGTAAATATATATATATAACACACACACT
The DNA here is from genome assembly GCA_016760335.1 of Gastrodia elata. NCBI lineage: Eukaryota > Viridiplantae > Streptophyta > Magnoliopsida > Asparagales > Orchidaceae > Gastrodia > Gastrodia elata. The sequence continues at coordinate 17,019 of JACERR010000172.1, forward strand.
TATATATACTAATCTCTATATGTGTGTGTGTGTGTGTGTATGTATATAAATATATAGAGTGTGTTTGTGTGAGACACACTCACACATGTAAATATGCACACACACACACACACATATAAGTACAGAGAATGAGTATAGATACTTACAACACACTCATATATATGTCATGAGTTTATATTCATAGTCATCTCTATAGATGTAAGTATATATGAGTGTGTGCGTGTGTCACACTATAAGAGTGTGTGTGTATGTGTGTGTGTGTTGAGGCACGTGTATTTATGTTACCCACCATGTGTGTGTGATATATTTGAGACACACACACATAAAAATTAGTATACATACACCCAATTTATATACTAATCTCTGTGTGTGTGTTTGTGTGTGACACTCATATATACCATGCATGCACACACACTCACACACACTCATCTATACTAATCTTCATGTGTGTGTGTGTGAATTAGGTATTCATACTCACAATGTATACATTGTTGTCTGTGTATGTGTTTCTGTTAGGTATACATACTCACAACCATATATAAATATACATGTATATAGACACATATATGTTATATCTATACATGCACATACTATTAAACACACACATAAATGGAGATAAGTATATATGAGTGTGGGTGTGTGTGTGTCATAATGAGTGTGTGTGTGTGTGCACGTGTGTGTTTGTGTGAGTGTGAGTATGTATACCCAACACACAACAGATATATATATATATATGGGGGCGTGTGTGTGTGTTGGTTTGTGTGTGTGTGTGTGTATATATATATATATACAGTTGTGAGTATGTATACCCAACATACACATATAAAGATTAGTATATGTGTGTGTGTGTGTTTACATTTGTTAGTGCGTGTGCCCAACACACACACCCAATCAACATAGAGATTAGTATATATGAGTTGTCTACACACACACACAAACACACACATAGAGACACACATCACATACTCATAATAGTACACACACACACAACTGCACACACACACACACATAGAGGTTATTATATATGAGTGTGTGTGTGTACGATTGTGAGTATGTGATAACACACGCAAACACACACACTCATATATACTACGTGTGTGTGTAACACACACACATGGAGATACATATATGTGTGTGTGTGTGTGCGGGTGTGTGTGTGTGTTAGTGTATATATATGAGTGTGTGTGTGACCCAACACACACACATAGTCATATGTGGTGTGTCAGTGTATGATATTTATATATGGTTATGTGTATGTTGGGTATACATACTTACAATCGTATATAAATATAAATACACACACATAGATAACATATACATACGTGTGTATATTCTCACAACTGTATAGACACACACACACACACACACAAACACAATACACAGACACACTCGTATATATTTATATCTTATTTATATATATCCAACACACACACACATATATACATGTCTATATATATAGGCACACACCACACACACATAAAGCTTAGTATATATGAGTGTGTGTGTGTGTATGTATGCATATATGTATGTGTGTATGTGTTATATATTCATATACATGCACACACACACACACAAACTCATATATACTGTCACTATGTGTGTGTGTGTGCCTATATATATATATAAAGATGTATATTATACTATTGGGTATACATACAACTGTATATAAATATATTGACATATGTATACCCATCACACATACACACACACTCATATATACTAATATGTATGTGTTATATTTATGCATATATATATATGCATACTCACAACTGTATATAAATATATGTGTATGTGTGTGGATTAGATATGCATACTATAAGTGCGTGTCATATGTACTAATCTCACATATGTATACCCAACACACACACACATACCCCCACATTCATATATATTAATCTCTATGTGTATGTGTGTGTGTCTATATATACATATATAGGGTTGTGAGTATATATACTCAAAACACACACACATACCCTCATATATGCTAATCTCTATATATATGTATTTGTGTGTGTGTTTGTGTATATATATAAATAAGTGTGTGTCTGTTTGTGTGTGTGTGTGTCTATATATAGATGAATATAAGTATATATATACATATGTATACACACACATAAATATACACACACACACAGTCATATATATATATAAGTGTGTGTGTGTGTGTGTGTGTTGGATATACATACTTATGTATACCTATACAAATACACACTCAAATATACTGCACATATGAGTTATCACACACACACATACACTCATACATACGTAAATAGAGATATAAATAAATAGACACACACAAGTATGTGTTATATATTCATAGAATTTGTATATATTTATTTATGTATATCTTATATATATACGATTGTGAGTATGCACAATAGTATACACACAAACTCATACCCAACACACACACATAAGGATCACACGCAAACACACACACACACATACTAATCTTTATGGGTGTGTGTATGTGTGAGTGACATATAAATGTGCATCAATATATAAGCACACACACTCATATAGACTAATATATTTATATATATAGTGTATGTGTGAGAGAGTATGTATATCATATGTTTATATAAACACAAATCATATATATTTATATACATAGATATATATGAATATATAGATATACACATAGAGTTAAGTATATATGAGTATACACACTCACAACAAACATAGATACACACACACATATAAGTATGTATGTGAGTATGTATACCCAACACATACACACACACACACACTCACATATGTGTTGGTTATGTGTGGATCTTATATATACAGTTATCAGTATGCATAGTATACACACAAACTCTTACCCAAGACACACATATAGGGATCACACACACACATATACTAATCTCCATACGTGTGTGGTGTGTGTGTGTGTGTGTATCTGTGCCTGTATATATGACTTTGTGTGTGCGAATACATATACTAGAGATTAGTATATAACATATATATGTTATATAATAATCTCTATGTGTGTGCATCACACACATAAACCCATATGTCTTATCATAGCATATAGGTATGTGTTATCACACAGACACTCAACACATGTGTATGTGCGTGCCATACTCTCATATATACTTATATCTATATGTGTGTATTTGTGTGTGTGTGTGTGTGTGTTTGTGTGTGTGCATACAAACACAAACACACACACTCATATATGTCTATATCTATATACGGTTGGCAAACACACACACATATATGTCTATGTATTTATATAAAGTTGGCACACACACACACAGAGACACACATATATATTCACATACTCATAACTATAGATACACACATACACACACAAACACACACACACACATATAGATGGGTATAAATGTGTGTATGTGTGTATGTGTGTGCATAAACTAGTCTCTATGTGTGTGTGTGTGTTGGGTATATATATGTATCACACTCACAAATGCATGTGTGTGTGTGTTGGGTATATATTTGTATCACACTCACAAACGCATGTGTGTGTGTGTATGTGTTGTGTGTGTGCGCGTGTCTCTACATGGAGATAAGTATATATGAGTGTACACACACACACACTCACACTTGCACAGATATAGGTAATACATACTCATAGACACACACACACACATAGAGATGGGTATACATATTCACAACCATATATATGTATATAGATACACACACATAGAGTTTAATTTTTATGTATAAGTAGCACACACACATACACACACACTCATATATACTAATCTTTGCACACTTGTGTGTATATAAATGAGTGTGTTGTATACATGTGTGTGTGAGTGTGTGTTGGGTATAGATACTCATATGTATATGTGTGTGTATTATATAAATATATAGATATATAGACATGGTATTCATACTATATATATATATATATATATATATATATATGTAGATTAGTATATATGATTATTACACACATGGATATATACTATAGGCACACACAGACACATGCATGTGTATATACTAATCTCTATGTGTGTGTGTATATGTATATAACACACACACATAGAGATTATTATATATGAGTGTGTTAGTGTCTGTGTGTATGTGTGAGATTATATATGTATATGAGTATCTATACCCAACACACTCATATATACTTATTTCTATGTGTGTGTGTGTGTGTGTGTGTGTGCGTGTGTGAGTATATATACCTAACACACACACAACACACATAGATATAACACACACACTCATATATACATACTCTGTGTGTGTGTGTGTGTGTGTGTGTGTGTGTGTGATGTGTATGTGTATTGGGTGTATGCACATACTCTCACACACACATATACACTTATACTTATCTCTATGTATACATAGTTGTGTGTGTGTGTGTGTATTTGTGTTAGGTATACATACTTGGGTATACATACTCACAGTCATATATAAATATACATATATGTTGACCCATATGTGTTATATCTATATATGCACATACTATATAACACACACACACCAATGGAGATAAGTATATATGAGTGTGGGTGTGTGTGTGTGTCAAAATGAGTGTGTCTATGTGTGTGTGCATGTGTGTCTGTGTGAGTGTGAGTATGGATACTCAATATACAATAGATATGTAAATGTGTGTGTATTAGTTTGTGTGTATGTGTGTGTGTATATATATATATATATACGTTATGCGTATATATATAGTTGTGAGTATGTATACCCAACACACACACATACATAGAGATTAGCATATATGAGTGTGGGTGTGTGTGTGTATGCCCAACACACACACACACAATCTACATAGAGATTAGTATATATGAGTCGTGTGCGCACACACACAAATACACATATCGAGACACACATCACATACTCACAACCGTACATACACACAAGCACACACACACACACTTAGATATTAGTATATATGAGTGTACGTGTGTGTATGTACGGTTGCGAGTATGTGATAACACACAAATGAGTGTGTGTGTGTCTATATATATAGGAATATAAGTATATATATACATATGTATACACACACACACATTAATACACACACACACACACTCATATATATGTATATATGAGTGTGTGTGTGTATATTAGGTATACATACTCATGTATGTATACACAAATACACACTCAAATATACTACACATATGTGTTATCACACACACACATATACTCATATATACTCACATAGAGATATAAATAAATAGACACACATGTATGTGTTATGTATTCATAGAGATTAGTATATATTTATCTCTATGTGTGTGTGTGTGTACCCAACACACACACATATACTAATATACTTTTCTCTATCTATATATTTATATATGATTATGTATGTAAGCCTAACATATACACACACACACACATACTCATATATACTAACCTTTATGTGTGTGATTGTGTGTGTATTGTGTGTGTGTGTGTTGAGTATGTGTGTTTGAGATATGTATACCATGTAGATGTGTTTGTGTGTGTGTGTGTGTCGGTGTCATTATTATACACACACACACATATATATATATATATATATATATGTATATATATATATATATATATATATATATATATATAGTAATACTTATCTTTATATGTAATATATATATGGTTGTGAGTACGTATACCCACACACACACACACACATATACTAATCTCTATGTGTGTGTGTGTGTGTCTATATAGGTATTCACATAGAGATATATTAATCTCAATATATGTGCGATAGTACATACACTCAACATATTATATATGATTGTGAGTAGGTATACCGAACACATACATACATAAGGGTTAGTATATATGAGTGTGTGTGTGTAAATACGCATACACACACATAGAGTATGTATACCCATTAGTATATATGAGTGTGTGTATGTGTTCTTTGTGTGTGTGTCTATATATCTGTGTATTAATGTGTATATGAGTGTGTATATTTATATATTTACATGTGTGTGTGTGTGCGATGGGTATACATACAACACACACACACACACACACACACACACACTCGCACTCACACACACACATACACCACACACACACACACACGCACACGCACATACACACTCATATATACTAATGGGTATACAAACTCCTTGTGTGTATACATAGTTGTGTGTGTGTTTGTATTGGATATATACACACATAGAGATAAGTATACACAAATATATATACTTGTGAGTTTATGTGTGTGTGGTGTGCTGGGTATATATACTCACACACATACACACACACTCATATATACTAATCTCTATGTATATGTATTGGTGTATGTGTGTATATATAAATTAATAAACATATAGAGATTTGGATATGTGTGGGTTGGTGTGTGTGTGTGTGTTTGTGTGTGTGTGTGTGTGTGTTTGTGGGTGTGTGTGGGTTGGATATACATACTCACAACTGTATATAATTATACGTGTGTGTGTGTGGGTTGGATATACATACTCTAAGTGTGTGTCATATGTATTAATCTCACATATGTATACCTAACACACACACACATACCCCCACACTCATATATATTAATCTCTATCTGTATGTGTATGTGTGTCTATATATATAAGGTTGTAAGTATATATACTCAAAACACACATACACACACCCTCATATATACTAATCTTTATGTATGTGTATTTGTGGGTATATATATGTATCACACTGACAAATGCATGTGTGTGTGTGTGTATGTATTGTGTGTGTGTGTGTGCGTGTCTCTACATGGAGATAAGTATATATATGAGTGTACACACACACTCACACATGCACAGATACATGTAATACATACTCATAGACAAACACACACACATAGAGATGGGTATATATATTCACAACTATATATATGTATATAGATACACACACAGAGATTAATTTTTATGTATAAGTAGCACACACACATACACACACGCTCATATATACTAATCTCTGCACACTTGTGTGTCTATATAAATGAGTGTGTTGTATACATGCGTGTGTGAGTGTGTGTTGGGTATACATACTCATATATATATATATATATATATATATATATATATATATATATATATATATATATATATATGTGTGTGTGTGTGTGTCTGTTATATAAATATATAGATATATACACATGATATTCATACTCTATATATATATATATATATATATATATATATATTAGTATATATGATTGTCACACACATGGATACATACTATAGGCACACACAGACATGTGCATGTGTATATACTAATCTCTATGTGTTTGTATGTGTCTATAACACACACACATAGAGATTATTATATATGAGTGTGTTAGCATCTGTGTGTATGTGTGAGATAATATATGTATATGAGTATCTATACCCAACAACTCATATACTTATCTCTATGTGTGTGTGTGACACACAAATACAGACACACACACAAACACACACACACACACACACACACACACACACACACATATATATATATATATATATATTATTTTATGTGTGTGTGTGTGAGTATATATACCTAACACATACACAACACACATAGATATAACACACACACTCATATATACATACTGTGTGTGTGTGTGTGTGTGTGTGTGTGTGTGTGTGTGTGTATGCGTGTGTATTGGGTATATGCAAATACCCTCACACACACATATACACTCTTACTTATCTCTATGTATACATAGTTGTGTGTGTGTGTGTGTGTGTATTTGTATTTGGTATACATACTCACAGTCATATATAAATATACATGTATGTTGACCCATATGTGTTATATTTATATATGCACATACTATATAACCCACACACACAAATGGAGATAAGTATATACGAGTGTGGGTGTGTGTGTCAAAATGAGTGTGTGCATGTGTGTGTGTGCATGTGTGTCTGTGTGAGTGTGAGTATGGACACCCAACACAATAGATATATATATATGTGTGTGTGTGTGTGTGTATATATATATATATATATATATATATACGACATGTGTATATATATGGTGGTGAGTATGTATACCCAACACACACACACACATAGAAATTAGCATATATGAGTGTGTGTGTGTGTGTGCCCAACACACACACACACAATCAACATAGAGATTAGTATATATGCGTCGTGTGCGCACACACACAAACACAGATATAGAGACACACATCACATACTCACAACCGTACATACACACAATCACACACATACATACTTAGAGATTAGTATATATGAGTGTACGTGTGTGTATGTATGGTTGTGAGTATTTGATAACACACACAAATGAGTGTGTGTGTGTCTGTATATATAGGAATATAAGTATATATATATGTATACACACACACATTAATACACACACACACACACTCATATATATGTATATATGAGTGTGTGTGTATGTTGGGTATACATACTAATGTATGTATGCACCAACACACACTCAAATATACTACACATATGTGTTATCACACACAGACACACACACTCATATATACTCACATAAAGATATAAATAAATAGACACACACACATATGTGTTATGTATTCATAGAGATTAGTATATATTTATCTCTCTTTGTGTGTGTGTGTATACCCAACACACACACACACATATAATAATATACTTTTCTCTATCTATATATTTATATATGATTGTGTATGTAAACCCAATATATACACACACACATACTCATATATACTAACTTTTATGTGTGTGATTGTGTGTGTATTGTGTGTGTGTTGAGTATGTGTGTTTTAGATATGTATACCATGTATATGTGTTTATGTGTGCGTGTGTGTGGTGTCATTATCATACACACACACACACACACACACACACACATATATATATATATATATATATATATATATATACTAATACTTATCTTTATATGTATATATATATATGGTTGTAAGTATGTATACCCACACACACACACATAAACATATATATACTAATTACTATGTGTGTGTATGTGTCTATATAGGTACTCACATAGAGATATATTAATCTCAATATATGTGCGATAAGTACTCACATAGAGATATTTGTGTATATATATAAATGAGTGTGTGTCTGTTTCTGTGTGTGTGTGTCTATATATAGATGAATATAAGTAAATATATACATATGTACACACACACACACACACACTCATATATATAAGGGTATGTGTGTGTGTGTGTTGGGTATACATACTTATGTATACATACACAAACACACACTCAAATATACTACACATATGAGTTATCACACACACATATACACTCATATATACTCAAATAGATATATAAATAAATAGACGCACACACACGTATGTGTTATATATTTATAGAATTAGTATATATTTATCTGTGTGTATCTTATATATATACGATTGTGAGTATGCACAACACACAAATTCATACTAAGCACACACACATAGGGATCACACCCAAACACACATACACACATACTAATCTCTATGGGTGTGTATGTGTGAGTGAATATAAATGTGCATCTATATATCAGCACACACACTCATATATACTAATATATTTATATATACAGTGTGTGAGAGAGTATGTATATCATGTGTTTATATAAACACAAATCATATATATTTATATACACAGATATATAATAATATATAGATCTACACATAGAGTTAAGTATATATGAGTATACACACTCACAACAAACACAGACACACACACACACATTAGGATAAGTATGTATGTGAGAATATATACCCAACACATACACACACACACACTCACATATGTGTTGGTTATGTGTGTATCCTATATATATACAGTTGTGAGTATGCACAATAGTATACACACAAACTCATACCCAACACACACATATAGGGATCACACACACACACATATACTAATCTCCATATGTGTGTGGTGTGTGTGTGTGTGTATTTGTGCCTGTATATATGACTTTGTGTGTGCGACCACATATACTAGAGATTAGTATATAACTAATAATCTCTATGTGTGTGCATCACACACATAAACACATATGTGTTACCATAGTATATAGGTATGTGATATCACACACACACTCAACACATGTGTATAAGCGTGCCACGCTCTCATATATACTTATATCTATATGTGTATTTGTGTGTTTGTGTGTGTGTGTGTGTTTGTGTGTGTTCACACAAACACAAACACACACACACACACAAACACACTCATGTATGTTTATATTTGTATACGGTTGGCACACACACACATGTACGTCTATGTATTTATATATAGTTGGCACACACACACGTAGACACACATATATATTCACATACTCACAACCATAGACACACAGATACACATATAAGCACACACTCAAAAATATTAGTATATATGAGTGTGTGTATGTGTGTGCATAAACTAATCTTTGTGTGTGTGTTTATGTGTGTGTGTGTTGGGTATATATATGTATCACACTCACAAATGCATGTGTGTATGTGTATGTGCTTTTTGTGTGTGTGTGTCTCTACATAGAGATAAGTATATATGAGTGTACACACACACTCACACATGCACAGATATATGTAATATAT
>JACERR010000172.1:45000-47500 GCA_016760335.1 Gastrodia elata
GTAATAAGTATACCCAACACACACATATGGAGATAAGTATATATGAGTGTATACACACACTCACACACACACACAAATATACATAATACATACTCGTAGACAAACACACACATAGAGATGGGTATACATATTCACAGTCGTATATGTATATAGACACACACAAATAGAGATTAATTTTTATGTATAACCAATACACACATATACACACACACACTCATATATACTAATCTCTACACATATGTGTGTCTATATATATATATCAGTGTGTTATATACGTGTGTGTGTGTGTGTTGGGTATACATACTCATATATATGTGTGTGTAATATAAATAAATAAATATACACATATGGTATTCATACTATATATATATATACACATATATATACTCACACTTATATACCCAACAAATATACACAGATACACATAAATACATACACATAGAGATTAGTATATATGAGTGTGTGTAACCATATATGAATATGTGTCTGAGTGTGTGATAAATATACACACACACATACAGATAAATTGAGTATACATACCCATAACAAACTCATGTATATGTAATGAGCATATATAAAAAGTCATCACTATAGATATAAGTATATATGAGTGTGTGCGTGTGTCACACTATATGAGTGTGTATTTGTGTGTGTGTGTGTGTTGTGGCACGTGTATGTGTGTGCGATATATATGAGACACACACACACACATAAAGATTAGTATACATACAACCAATCTATATACTAATCTCTCATATATACTAGTGTGTGTATTTGTGTGTGTATTTGTGTGTGTGATACTCATATATACTATGCAGACACACACACACACTCATATATACTTATCTCTATATGTGTGTGTGTGTGTGTATATTAGGTATACATACTCACAATCATATATATATAAGATGCACACATAGCCAATACATACGTGAGTGTGTGTGTGTGTGTGTGTGTTGGGTATACATAATTTATTTGAGTGTGTGTTGTATATACATACTCACATACACACACACACACAAACACACACGTATATAGATTAGTATAAATGAGTGTGTATGTTTATGTGTGTGTATGTGTGTGTGATGACACACACACACATAGAGATAAGTATATATGAGTGTGTGTGTGTGTCTGTGCTGTGAATATATATGTAGATACTCATAATCGTATATATATATAGACACACACAGTCACACACACAAACACTCATATATATTAATCTCTATGTGTGTGTATGTCTTTATATATATACGGTTATGAGTATGTGTATGTGTACTCACAACAAACATAGACACACACACACATAGGGATAAGTATGTCTGTGAGTATATATACACAACACACACACATATTCATGTCTGTGTTGGCTGTGTGTGTGTCTTATATATATATATAGTTATGAGTATGTATACCCAGTACACACACACACACATGTGTTTATATCACACACACACAAACTCATACACAACACATACACACATAGGGATCACACACACACACACATACATACACACACATATACTAATATCAATATATGTGTGGTGAGTGTGTGTATATCTGTGCCTGTATATATGAGTTTGTATGTGCGACTCACACATACTATAGATTAGTATATAACATGTATATGTTATATACTAATCTCTATGTGTGTGTGTCACACACAAACACATATGTGTTATCACAGTACGTAGGTATGTGTTATCACACACACACTCAACACATGTATATGTGTGTGCCACACACTCATATATACTTATGTTTATGTGTGTATATTTGTATGTGTGCACACAAACACACACACACACACACACACACTCAAATATGTCTATGTATTTATATACAGTTGGCATGTGCACACATACACACACATATATACATACACATGACCGCTACACACACACACACACTCAAAGATATTAGTATATATGAGTGTGTATGTGTGTATACTAATCTCTATGTGTGAGTTTATGTGTGTGTGTGTGTGTGTGTGTATTGGGTATATATATGTATCATACACACAAACACATGTGCGTGTATGTGTTGTGTGTGCGCGCGAGTCTCTCCATGGAGATAAGTATATATGAGTGTACACACACTCACACACACACACAAATATACGTAATACATGCTCGTAGACAAACGCACACATAGAGATAAGTATACATATTCACAGCCGTATATGTATATAGACACATACACACATAGAGATTAATTTTTATGTATAACCAATACACACACATACACACACACTCATATATACTAATCTCTGCACACATGTGCGTGTCTATATTTATATTAGTGTGTTGTATACATGTGTGTGTGAGTGTGTATTGGGTATACATACTCATATATATGTGTATGTGTAATATAAATAAATAGATATACACACATGATATTCATACTATATATATATATATATATATATATATATATATATATTAGTATATATGATTGTCATACACAGAGATATATACTATAGGCACACACAGCCATATAT
>JACERR010000172.1:52500-60000 GCA_016760335.1 Gastrodia elata
CACATATGTATACCCAACACACACACACATACACACACACACACTCATATATACAATCTCTATGTGTATATATGTGTGTGTGTCCATATATATAGGGTTGTGAGTATATATACCCAACACACACACACACACACACACACCACACATGTATGTATACAGATATATATATATATATATATATATATATATATATATGAGTGTGTATATGATTGTGAGTACACACACAGACATTGAGATTATGCATATGAGTGTGTGTTTGTGTGTGTATATATATATACAGTAGATATATGAGTGAGTGTGTTAGGTATATATATCTATATAACACACACACTCATATATACTAATCTCTATGTGTGTGTGTGTGCGCTTGTGTATGTGTTAGTGTGTGTATAAATATATAAAGTGCGTGCGTGAAACACACTCACACACTCAAATACGCACACACACACATACACACACACATATAAATATACAGAATGAGTATATATATGTTGTGAGTATATATATACATAATTATTTATATATATATAAGTTATATGAGTGTGTGCGTGTGTCACACTATATGAGTGTGTGTGTGTGTGTGTTTGTTGAGGCACGTCTGTGTGTGTTACCCAATATGTGTGTGGTATATATGAGACACACAGACACACATAAAGATTAGTATACATACACCTAATACATATACTAATCTCTCATATATACTAATCTCTATATGTGTGTGTTTGTGTGTGTGTTTGGGTGTGTGACACTCATATATACCATGCACACACACACATACACACTCATACATACTTATCTCCATGTGTGTGTGTGTGTGTATTGGGCATACATACTCACAATCATATATATATAAGACGCACACATAGCCAATACATATGTGAGTGTGTGTGCGTGTATTGAGTATATATAATTTATATGAGTGTGTGTTGTCTATACATACTCACACACACGCACACATACAAACACACGTGTATATAGATTAGTATAAATGAGTGTGTATGTTTGGCTGTGTGTGATGACACACACACACACATAGAGATAAGTATATATGAGTGTATGTGTGTGTATTGTGAGTATGTATGCAGATACTCATAACCATATATATATAGACACACATAAACTTGCACACACAAACACTCATATATACTAATATCTATGTGTATATGTTTGTGTGTGTGTTTGTGTGTGTGTGTGTGTCTATATATATATATATATATATATATATATATATATATATATATATATGGTCATGAGTATGTCTATATTCACTCATAACAAACAAAGATACATACACACACATAGAGATAAGTATGTACATGAGTATGTATACCCCACACACACACACATACACACTCATGTATGTGTTGGCTATATGTGTATCTTATATATATACGGTTGTGAGTTTGCACAATAGTATACACACAAACTCATACCCAACACATACACATATACAAATCTCCATACGTGTATGGTGTGTATGTGTGTATCTGTGCCTATATATATGAGTTTGTGTGTGCGACACATATGCTAGAGATAAGTATATAGCATATATATGTTATATATTAATCTCTATGTGTGTGTCACACACATAAACACATATTGTTATCATAACACATAAGTATTTGTTATCACACATACTCAACACATGTGTCTATGTGTGCCACACATTCATATATGCTTATCTCTATGTGTGTGTGTTTGTGTGTGCGTGTATTTATATGTGTGCATACAAACACACACACACGCACACACACACACTCATATATATCTATAATTTTTATACAATTGGCACATATACACACACACACACATATATGTTATATACAACTGGCACACACACACACACACACACACATATATACATACTCACAACCGTAGACACACAAAAACACAAACACACATACTCAAAGATATTAGTACATATGTGTGTGTGTGTGTGTGTGTGTGTGCTTATACTAATCTCTATGTGTGTTTATATGTGTGTGTGAGTGTTGGGTATATATAAATATATCACACACACAAACACATGTGTGTGTGTGTTATGTGTGTGTGTATGTCTCTACATAGAGATAAGTATATATGAGTGTACACACACACACAAATATATGTAATACATGCTCATAGACAAGCACACACATAGAGATGGGTATACATATTCACAACCGTATATATGTATATAGACACACAGAAACACACACACATAGAGATTAGTTTTTATCTATAAGCAACATATACACACACACACTCATATATACTAATCTCTACAAATAGTGTGTATCTATATATATGAGTGTGCTTTATATATGACTGTGTGAGTGTGTGAGTGTGTGTGTGTGTATACATGTGTGTGTGTTCGGTATACATACTCATATATATATAAAGATATGGTATTCATACTATATATATATATATATATATATATATATACATATATATATATATATATATATATATAGATTAGTATATATGATTGTCATACATAGATATATACTAAGGCACACATGAACACATACATGTGCATATACTAATCTCTATGTGTGTGTGTGTGTGTGTCTATAATACACACACATAGAGATTAGTATATATGAGTGTGTGTGTGTGTGATTATATATATGTGTGAATATGTATACCCAACACACTCATATATACTTATCTCTATGTATGTTTGCGACACACACATATATTTATATATATATATATATATATATATATATTTATATATAATATATCTCTTTGTGTGTGTGTGTCTGTTGTTTATATATATATACTAATATTTATGTGTGTCTGGTGTGTGCTCATATATACTTATCTCTATGTATACCCACACACACATTTGTATATATATATATATATAAATATATATGTGTGTGTGGGGGGGGGATGTGTGTGTGTGTGTGTGTGTGTGTGTATGTGTATGTGTGTATGTGTGTATATATACCCAACACACACACAACATACATAGATATAATAAACATACACATATATTTATATCTATGTGTGTGTGTGTGTGTCTACACGAGTGTGTGTGAGTCACACACACACACACATACAGAGAGAGTATGTATATGTGTGTGTGTGTGTTGTGTGTGTGTGTGTGTGTGTGTATGTGTGTGTGTATATATAGACACGCACACATAAAATCATATATACATACTCTCTTTATGTGTGTGTGTGTGTATGTGCATGTATGTTGGGTATATACACATACTCACACACACACACATATATACTTATACTTCTCTATGTATACATTATTGTGTGTATGTTTATTTGTGTTGGGTATGCATGCTTACAGCAGTATATAAATATACATGTATGTAGACACATATGTGTTATTTGTATTCATGCACATACTATATAACACACACGCAAATGGAGATAAGTATATATGAGTGTGGGTATCTGTGTGTCACGATGAGTGTGTGTGCGTGTGTGTGTGTGTGTGTGTGTGTGTGTGTGTGTGAGTGTGAGTATGTATACCCAACTCACAATAGATATATATATATATATATATATATATATATATATAAATATATATAGATATATATATATATGAGTGCGTGTGTGTATGCTGGTTTGTGTGTGTGTGTGTGTGTGTCTATATATATACTGTGTGTCTATATATATATGGTTGTGAGTATGTATACCCAACACACACACACACATAGAGATTAGTATATATGGGTTTGTGTGTGATTACATTTGTGGGTGTGTGTGTGCCCAACACACACACACATAATCAACATAGAGATCAATATATATGAGTTGTGTGCACACACAAAAACACACATATAGAGACACGCATCACATACTCACAACTGTACACACACACACACACATAGATGTTAGTATATAAGAGTGTGTATGTGTGTGTGTATGGATGTGAGTATGTGATAACATACATAAACACACACACACTCATATATACTATGCATGTGTGTAACACACACACATGGAGATATGTATATATATGTGTGTGTGTGTGTGTGCGGGTGTGTGTGTGTGTGTGTGAGTGTATATATATGAGTGTGTGTGTGACCCAACACACACACACAGTCATATGTGGTGTGTCAGTGTGTGTTATTTATGTATGGTTGTGTGTGTGTTGGGTATATATACTTATAACCATATATAAATATAAATACACACACATAAATAACATATACATATGTGTGTATATTCTCACAACTGTATAGACACACACACCCACACATAAACAAAGTACACAGACACACTCATATATACTTATATCTATATTTATATATATCCAACACACACACACACTAACACACACATATACATGTCTATATATATAAGCGTGCGCACACACACATGCACATAGAGATTAATATGTATGAGTGTGTGTGTGTGTATGCATGTATGTATGTGTGTATGTGTGTGTGCTATATATTCATATACATGCACACACACACACAGACTCATATATACTAATCCTTATGTGTGTGTGTGCCTATATATATATGTATAGACATGTATATTATACATATGTCTGTGTGTGTGTGCATGTTTGTGTGTGCCTATTGGGTATACATACTTACAACTATAAGTAAATATGTAGAAATATGTATATCCATCACACATACATACACATTCATATATACTAATCTATATGTGTTATATACATGTATATATATATATATATATATATATATATATATACATACTCACAACCATATATAAATATATGTGTGTGTGTGGGTTGGATATACATACATTGAGTGTGTGTGTCATATATACTAATCTCACATATATATACCCAACACATACACATATCCCCACACTCATATATATTAATCTCTATGTGTATATGTGTGTGTGTCTATATATATATAGGGTTGTGAGTATGTATACCCAAAACACACACGCACACTCATATATACTAATCTCTATGTATGTGTATTTGTGTATATATATAAATGAGTGTGTGTCTATATATATAAGAATATAAGTATATATATACATATGTATACACACACACACGCACTCATATATACATATACATATATATTAGACATACGTGTATGTGTGTATCTATCTGTCTGTGTGTGCCTATTGGCTATACATACTCATAACTGTATATAAATATATAGATATATGTATACCCAACATATATACACACAAACACACAAAACACACACACTCATATATTTATTACACACACACAACCACACACACATACACATATAGAGATTAGTATATATAAGTGTGTGTGTGTGTACCGTTGTGAGTATGTGAGAACACACACACACACACACACACACTCATATATACTATGTGTCTGTGTAACAAACACACATGGAGATATGTATATATGTGTGTATGTGTGTGGGTGTGTGTGCGTGAGTGTATATATACGAGTGTGTGTGTGACCCAACACATACACACACTCATATGTGATGTGTTTGTGTGTGCTATTTATATATGATTGTGTGTGTGTTGGGTATATATACTCACAACTGTATATAAATATAAAGACACACACACAAATAACACATACATATGCGTGTGTATTCTCACAGCCGTATAGACACACATACACACACACAGAAGCACAACACACAGACACACTCATACATACCTATCTCTATATTTATATATATCTAACCCACACACACACATATATACATATATATATATATATATATATATAAGCACACACACACGCACACACACACAAATATAGAGATTAGTATATATGAATGTGTGTGTGTGTATGCATGTATGTGTGTGTGTTTATGTGTCTGTATGTGTTATATATTTGTATACATGCACACACACAGATATACATACTCAGAACTATATATAAAAATACGTGAGTGGGTTGGGTATACATACTCCGAGTGTGTCATATATACTAATCTCACATATATATACACAACACACACATATACACTCATATATACTAATCTCTATATGTATATCTGTGTGTGTGTCTATATATATATAGGGTTGTGAGTATGTATACCTAAGGCACACACACACACTCATAAATACTAATCTATTTGTGTGTGTGTTTGTGTATGTGTCAGTGTATATATATAAATGATTGTGTCTGTGTATGTGCCTATATATATAAGAATATAAGTATATATATACATATATGTATACACACATACACACATTAATGCACACATACAGACACACTCATATATATATATTTATATATATATATATTTATCTGAGTGTGTATGAGTGTGTGTGTTGGGTCTACATACTCATGTATACATACACAAACACACACTCAAATATGCTACATGTATGTGTTATCACATACACACACACACACACACACTCATACTTATATTTATCTATATATATATATATATATATATATATATATGGTTGTGAGTACGTATACCCACACATATACACACACTCTTATATATTAATCTCTATGTGTGTGTGTGTCTATATAGGTACTTATATAGAGATATACTAATCTCTATATATATATGTGAGTATTTATACCCAACACATTATATATAGTTGTGAGTATGTATACCTAATATATATATACATAGAGATTAGTAATTATGAGTGTGTATGTGTGTGAACACACATAAACACACACATTTATGTATACACACATAGAGTATGTATACCCGTTAGTATATATGAGTGTGTGTATGTGTTCTAAGTGTGTGTCTATATATCTGTATATTTGTGTGTGTGTGTGTATGTGTATGAGGGTGTGTGCCTACATATTTACATGTGTGTATGTGTGTGATGAATATAGACACAACACAGACACACACACTCACACACACACTGACACACACTCACACACATACACACACACACACACACACACACACACACACACACACTCATATATATTAATAGGTATACATACTCTTTGTGTGTATACATAGTTATTTATGTGTATATGTTTTGGGTATACACACACATAGAGATAAGTATATACATATATATACACACAGATATATATATATATATACTTGTGAGTCTATGTGTGCTCGGTATACATACTCACACACACATATTCATATATACTAATCTCTATCTATGTGTATTTTTGTATCTATATATATAAATTAATAAACATATAGAGATTTGGGTATGTTTGGTTGGTGTGTATGTGTGTGTATGTGTTTGTGAGTCTATATGTGTGTGTTTGTGCATGTGTGTGTGTGCACACACACACATACACACACACAATCAGTCACATATATGTGTGTTTCAGTATAAATGAGTACGTATAGGTGTGTGTGTGTGTGTGTATGTGTGTCTATATGTAGACATACATATATATATATATATATATGTGTCTAAATATAGACACACACACACATATATGTTATATATGTATATACAATTTCTATGAGTTTTTGTGTGTGTGAGTGACATATAGATGTATGTCTATATATAAGCACACACCCTCATAGATACTAATATGTTTATATATACAGTGTGTGTGTGTGAGTATGTATATCATGTGTTTATATAAACACAAATCAT
>JACERR010000172.1:65000-67500 GCA_016760335.1 Gastrodia elata
CACACATATGTATGTATAAACACAATACTCACATACCAAACACACACTCACACACACAAACACAGATACTCAACACACACACACATACGCACACACAAAGGGTATATGCACACAAACATATAACACATATATATATGAGTGTGTGCCTATAACTACAGAGACACGTGTCTTATATATTTATAGAATATATAATATATATCACACTCATACACACACACACACACACACACATATACATACATACATATATATATATATATATATATATATATATATATATATATATGTTTCTATATGTGTGTGTTGTGTGTGTGTTGTATGTGTGTCTCTTGTCTATATATGCGTGTGTGTGTGTGTCACGTCTGTTGGGATGTACATGCAACACACACACACATAAAGATTAGTATATATGTGTGTGACCCAACACACACACACTCATATATACTTATCTCTATGTATAAGTATACCTAACACACACATGCGCACACACACACACACACACACACACACACACACATACAAACACACACACACAAACACACACACATATAGACAAACACACAAACACAAATATTGGTGTAAATGTGAGTATGTATACCTAATACACATAAACACATGTGTGTCTCAACATACATGCATACACACACATATAGAGATTATTATATATGAGTGTGTGTGTGTGTGTGTGTCTGTTTCAATTTGTGTGTGTATGTGTTTATGAACATGTTGTGTCTCTACATAGAGATATATACCTAATATCATATATGCCCAACACACGCATAAACTTACACACACACAAACAAATATCATGTGTGTGAGTATATGTACCCAACTCACACACACACACACATAGATATTCATATATATATGCAAGTGTGTGATACATATCTATACTAATCTCTATGTGTGTGAGTTTGTGTGTGTGTGTTTGGCATATATATATATATATATATATATATATATGTGTGTGTGTGTGTGTGTGTGTGTGTGTGTGTGTGTGTGTGTGTGTGTGTGTGTGTGTGTGTGTATATATAACAGACACACACAGATAGAATACATATATACTAATCTTTATGTGTGGTAATTAGTGTACATATATATATTTGGTGTGTGTGTATGACACACCCACATACATTCTCACACACACACACACACACACAAACACACACTCACACCACACACACACAATCATAAATACTAATACACATACACACAAAAGACACTCAACACACACACTCATATATATTGGGTATACATACTCATATATGTTACACATACACACACTCAATTAGTGTATAGGCTCACACACACATATAGATATATGTATACCCAATGTATATGAGTGTGTTGAGTGAGTTTTGTTTGTGTGTATATATATATCATTATGAGTACATATATATATATATATATATATATATATATATATATATATATATATATACATATATATATATATATATATATATAATTCTGAGTATGTATACCTAATATACACACACACACATACACACACACAAACACACACACACACATGCACAAACTATACTCACACACTCATATATATACTTATCTCTATGTGTATATGTGTGTCTATGTGTGTATATGTGTGTGTGTGTTGGTATGTATACCCAACACACACATACATACAGACACAAACACACATGAGTATCTTACAACTGCATATATATATATAAATATAAATATATATATATATATGAGTGTGTGAGTGTGTGTGAATGTGTGTTGGGTATGCATACTCATGTGTGTGCATGTCTATAAATTTATATTCATAACCATATATATATAGACACACGCACCCACACAGATATATGACACATACATGAGTATGTATATATATATATATGGATGTGTGTGTGTCTATATATTTATGTACACACACACACATACATAAAGATTAGTATATATGAGTGTGTGTGTGTGTGTGTGTGTGTTGGGTATTCATACTTAGCAACCGTATATAAATATATATTATCTTATATGAATGGGTGTCTATATATTTATATATAGTTGTGAGTATATATACACAAACACACATACATACACACATAGAGATTAATATATATTTATGTATGGTTGTGAGTAGTATATATAAGTGTGTGTGTGTTGTGTCATGCATGTGAGTATGTATACCCAACATAGACACACACACACACACACACTCATATATATACTAATTCTACATATTTATATATAATATCTATGTGTGAGTATGTATATATACACACACACACAGAGATTAGTATACCCGACACATATATATACTCACACTGTATGTAACACACACATATATATACTAATCTCTATGTGTGTGTGTGTGTGTCTATATATAATATGTGTGTGTATAATACACACGTAGAGATTAGTATATATGTATGAGTATATGTGTGTCTGTTGTGAGTATATATACCCAATACAAATGCATGCACAACACACACACACACACACACACACCTAATACACAAATTGTAAATATGTGTAT
>JACERR010000172.1:70000-72807 GCA_016760335.1 Gastrodia elata
AACACACACACACACACACATACTAAATATATAGACACTACAAACATAGACATACACACACACACACACATATTTAGAGATAAGTATAAGTATATACATAGAGATTAGTATGTACACACATATGGGTATACATATATGAGTGTGTATGACACATACACACATACACAACACACACATATATATCACACATGAAGATAAGTATATGAGTGAGACACACACGCACATATATACACACTTATGGTTGTGAGTATCTATCCCAACACACATATATGTGTATTTATATGTGTGAATGTGTGTGTGTATTGGGTATATATGTACTCATAATCATATATAAATATATAAAAATACACATGTATGTGTTATATATTATATACATGCTCTATATATTTATTTGTGTGTGTGTGATAACACATATGTGTGTGTATCTATATATGTGTTATGTGTGTGTGTGGGTGTGCATGTGTCTATATATATACGGTTGTGAGTATGTATACCCATGTCTGTAGGTTTGTGTGTGTGTACACAAACATACTCACTCACACATAAACACACAGTCATAGAGATAAAGTATGTATGAGTATGTGTGGGGGTGTGCGTGTGTCTATATATATATGGTTGTGAGTATGTATACCCATGTATATAGGTTTGTGTGTGCGTGTACACATACATACTCACTTACACACACACACAAACACACATAGATAGAGATAAAGAATGTATGAGTGTGTGTGTGTGTGTGTGCGTGTGTTATGTGTGTGTGAGGGAGTATGTATGTGTACATGCATACACACACACACATGCACTCAGTTGTGAGTATGTATACCCAACACACACACACACTCACACACACCCACACACATGCACTTAATTGTGAGTATATATACTCAACACACACACACACACACACTCATATATACTAATATGTTATGAGTGTGTGTGTTTAAATATATTTACAGTCTTACAAAATACACACACACACATACTAAATATATAGACACCACAAATATAGACACACACACACACACATATATATATAGAAATAAGTATATATATAGGATTAGTATATACACATGTATGCGTATATATATATATGTGTGTATGACACACACACACACATATATACCACATATTCAGATAAGTATACATGAGTGTGATACACACTCATATATATATATATATATGAACTCGCAATCATATATTTATATATACATATATAGATATATAAATATATAGACACACACACGTATGTATTGATAACACACACACATATAAATATATAGAGCATGTATATGAATATATAGCACATACATATGTGTCTATATATATTTATATATGGTTGTGAGTATGTATACCCACACATACAAAAACACACACATATACATAAACTTACGGTTGTGAGTAGATATACCAAACACACATATATGTGTGTGTCTATATGTGTGTGTGCATACGTGCATTAGGTATACATACTCACAACCATATATAAACATATAAACACACATGTATGTGTTATATATTCATATAGATGCTCTATGTATTTATCTGTGTGCATGTGATAATACATACGTGTGTGTGTCTACATACATATCTATCCATATATGTTTATATAGATATACAGTTGTAAGTATGTATACCCAACACACAGACACATGTGTTATATATATATACACACACACAAACCATACATAGAGATTAGTATATATATGTGTGTATGTGTGTGTGTATATATATATATATATATATATATATATATATATATATATATACTATTGTGAGTATGTATACCCAACACACACACACATATATAGAGATTAGTATATATGAGTGTGTATATATTATATGCATGTATTTAGATACACAGACACACACACACATAAAGATAGGTATATATGTGTGTGTGGTATTATAAACGTGTGTGTGTGTGTACGTGTGACACACAAACACATATATGAGTGTGTGTGTGTGTGTGTCACACACCACACAAACACATAACACATGTATATAACATATGAGTATATGAATAGGTATACACAACCTGTGTGTGTGTGTGCACAGACACACACACATGTGTGTGTGTATACGAGTATATATGGACACACACATATGTGTTATATACAAACAGTGTCTGTATGTGTTTTTATGTGTATGTTAGGTATACATACTTATAATTGTAAATATATATATAGATATATATCTATGAGTGTGTGATATATATACTCATATATACACATATACATATAATATATATAGATACACGCACATCTGTATTATCATACACACTTATGTATATAACATATGAGTATATATAGAGATTATTATATATGAGTGTGTTACACACACATATACATAAGTATATATGAGTGTGTGTGTATGTGTGTTGGGTGTGTTTGTGTGTGTTTGTTTGTGTGTGTGTGTGTCAGTATGTGTGTTAGGTTTGTGTGCGTGTGTATGTACTTATCTCAATGTGTGTTGGGTGTGTGTGTGTTTTTGTTTGTTGGGTATACATACTCTCATATATACAATATGTATGTGTGTATGTGTGTGTGTGCCTACATATATGCATACAGACACACATATTCATGTGTGTGTGTGTGTTGGGTACACACATGTATATATGTATCTAAGTGTGTGTGTGTATGTGTTTATGTGTTTGTTGGGTATACATACTCAACCATAATTTACACACATTGTGTGTGTGTCTATATATATATGGTTGTGTGTGTGTGTGTCTATACGGTTGTGTGTGTTTGTTAGGTATACATACTCAGAACCATAATACACACACACACATATACACATACACACCC
>JACERR010000173.1:0-70217 GCA_016760335.1 Gastrodia elata
GCAGGGCTGGAGCGCTTTTCACGCAGCAGCGCGCGTTTGCGCTTTTTGCGCAACAGCGTGCGACTAAAATAGGTTCATATTTGATATAATTCAGTCCCACTACGGTCCTAGGGGCCTTAAAATACCAAAACCAGGAAGTTTTGGCCATTTCAGCCAAAACTTGGCAGTTTTTAAAAAATTCTGGGCATTTTGCAATTTCAGGCGCTACAGGGCGCTGCAGCGCGCTGGAATGCTTTTCGCGCGGCAGCACTCGATATCACTTTTTGCGCGGCAATGTTCAGCTAAAATAGGTTCTCATTTGATATAATTCAATCCCACAAGGACCCTAGGGACCTTAAAATACCAAAACCGCAAAGTTTTGGCTATTTTAACCAAAACTAGGCAGTTTGAAAGAAATTCTGGGCATTTTGCAATTTCAGGCGTTGCAATGCGCTGGAGCCCACTGGAAAGTTTTTTGCGCAGTAACGCTCTGGAGCGCTTTTCACGCGGCAGCACGTGGCTAAATTAGGTTCACATTTGATATAATTCAGTCTTACTAGGGTCCTAAGGACCTTAAAATCCCAAAACTGGGAAAGTTTGTCCATTTCAACAAAAACTGGTCAATTTTTAAGAAATTCTGGGCATTTTGCAATTTCAGGCGTTACAGCGCGTTGTAGCGCTTTTAGCGCGGCAGTGCGTGGCTAAAATAGGTTCACATTTGATATAATTCAGTCCCACTACAGTCCTTAGGGACCTTAAAATACCAAAACCAGGAAGTTTTGGCCATTTCAGCCAAAACTTAGCAGTTTTTATAAAATTCTAAGCATTTTGCTATTTCAGGCGTTATAGTGCGCTAGAGCGCCTTTTGCGTGGCAGCGCGCGGCTAAAATAGGTTCACATTTGATATAATTCAGTCCCAATAGGGTCCTCGGGACCTTAAAATACTGAAACTGGGAAGTTTTGGTATTTTTAGCCAAAACTTGGCAATTTTTATAAAATTTTGAGCACTTTGCAATTTCAGGCGCTGCTGCGCTTTTCACATGTCAACGCGCGTTAGCGCGCGGCTAAAATTGGTTTACGTTTGATATAATTCAGTCCCACTAGGGACCTAGGGACCTTAAATTGGGAAAACTGTGACGTTTTTTGGCCATTTCAGCCAAACCTGGGCAGTTTTTAAGAAATTTTTGGCATTTTGCAATTACAGGTGCTACAGCGCGCTGAAAATCCTTTCACGTAGCAGCATACGTTAGCGCTTTTTGCACGGTAGAGCGCGGGTAAAATAGGTTCACGTTTGATATAATTAAGTCCCACAAGGGTCCTAGGGGCCTGAAAATACAAAAACCGTGAAGTTTTGGCCATTTCATCCAAAACTGGGCAGTTTTTAAGAAATTCTGGGCATTCTTGCAATTTCAGGCATTACAATGTGCTGCAGTGCACTGGAGCGCGCTGTGTAGTGCTTTTCGCGAGCCAGTGCGCGGCTAAAATAGGTCCACATTTGATATAATTCAGTCACACTATGGTTATAGGGACCTTAAAATACCAATACCGTGAAGTTTTGGCCATTTCAGCCAAAATTGGGCCATTTTTAAAAAATTCTGGGCATTTTGTAATTTCAGGCGTTGCAGCGCGCTGGAGGGCTTTTCACGCGACAGCGCCCAGTAGCACTTTTCGCGCGGCAGCGTGCGGCTAAAATAAGTTTACATTTGATATAATTCAGTCTCAATAGGGTCATAGGGACCTTAAAATACCAAAACCATGAAAGTTTGGCCATTTCAGCCAAAACTGGGTAGTTTTAAGAAATTCTGGGCATTTTGCAATTTCAGGCGTTACAGCGCGCTGGAGGGCGCTGGAGCACACTGTAGCACTTTTCGGGCGGCTAAAATAGGTTCACATTTGGTATAATTCAGTCCCACTAGGGTCATAGGGACCTTAAAATACGAAAACTGTGAAGTTTTGGCCATTTTAGAAAAAACTGGGCAGTTTTTAAGAAATTCTCAGCATTTCGCAATTTCAGACACTACAACGCGCTAGAGCGCTTTTCGCGGGGCAGCGCGTGGTAGTGCTTTAAGCGCGGCAGCGCCCTACTAAAATAAGTTCACATTTGATATAATTCAGTCCCACTAGGGTCCGAGTGACCTTAAATATGAAAACTGTAAACTTTTGGCTATTTCAGCCAAAACTAAGCAGTTTTTAAGAAATTTTGGGCATTTTACAATTTCAGGCGTTACAGCGCACCGCAGGGCGCTGGAGCGCGCAGGAGGGCTTTTCGCCCGGTAGCGCATGGCTAAAATAGGTTCTCATTTGATATAATTCAGTCCCACTAGGGTCCTAGGGACCTTAAAATACCAAAACCGTGAAGTTTTAACCATTTAAGTCAAAACTGGGAAGTTTTTAACAAATTCTAGGAATTTCACAATTTCAGGCGTTGCAGCGCGCTGGAGCGCGCGGTAGCACTTTTTGCGTGACAGCGCGTGGCTAAAATAGGTTCATATTTGATATATTTCAGTGCCACTAGGGTTCTAAAGACATTAAAATACTCAAACCGTGAAGTTTTGACCATTTCAGCCAAAACTGGGCAGTTTTTTAAAAAATTCTGGGCATTTTGTAATTTCAGGCATTACAGCGTGCTGCAATACCCTGTAGGGCTTTTCACGTAGTAGCGCGCGGCTAAAAGAGGTTCACATTTGATATAATGTAGTCCCACCAGGGTTTTAGGGACATTGAAATACTAAAACTGTGAAGTTTTGGCCATTTTAGCCAAAACTGAGCAGTTTTTAAGAAATCTGGGAATTTTGCAATTTTAGCCGTTGCAACGCGCTGGAGCGCTTTTCACGCGGCAGCGCGCGGTAGCGCTTTTCCCATTTGATATAACTTTGGTTTTACTGATCCAAATGGAATGATCCAATATACCATTTGAACCAGAAAAATACAAGGAACCTAAATATAAAATAAAATCACAGATCCAATGGTTGGATTTAAAAATAATTGCCCAACTCTTTGCTATCCTTTATTAAATCATATTAAATTTAATAAATATCCAAATATGGAGATTAAGGGTTTTGATTGCTCCTTAGACCATAGAGAACAATTAGAGACCCTTAAAACTAATTTTGAATATTTATTTTTCTTAATCACCCCTTAATCACCCTAATTAATGATTAGTAAATTTAACCTTAATTAAGTCTTAGATTTTGGATAAGTAAGCTCCTAATGCTAAAGAAAGCCTATTAGAACCTGAGGGTAAGGTTGGATTGCCCTAAGATACCCTTAATTCACTAATCCCCCCTAATTGGCTTAAGTAGGTGATTAGTGCTAACTAGCTTAATTAAGGGGTCAAAACTTAAGATAAGTGTATTTCCTACTTTAGAAATCAAGATGAAACACATTAAAATAGATTTGGATTAATTTGGATAAGTGAACCCTAAGATCCCAATTTTAAGCTTAAGTGAGGTTATTTTGGTCATTTTGACCAAAATGTGCTTGAGTGCCCTAAAATCTTGGGAAATTTAGTAAATTAACTCTAAATTAGATCATTAATGTCTCTCAGAACTCTTAAGCTAATAATGTCCATAATATTCATATTAAACTAAAGAATCTTTATATAGTCTTAATTAAAAACTTAGATCTTGTGTGATCTTAAAGGGGTCACCATTGCCTTAATAATTGCACCCAAAAATTGTAGATGCTAAGATCTCACATTAATATGTTTAGTTAAGTTAACTTATGAGCTTAAAATTCTAAAACAAATAATAATGGAAATTTTAAGTTAAAATCCAGCTTAAAGTCTAAAGTGATCAAACCTCAGATCCTTAGATCTTAGATCTTAGACTTAGATCTTCAATTTGGAATTAAACCATCTCCAATTGAATTTCTTTAAGTGATTGATTGTTTAATCTTTTGAAACCATCCATGTGGATATAGGATGATTCAATCTATAAGATAATGAAATTATCTTAAAAATTGAATATAGATTTTAGATTCTCAAGTTCGTAATTGATTATTTTATCTTATAATCAGTAGAATAACCCTTCAATAAGTTCTTAGTTCCTGAATCTTTCAGCTTATAGGATGCTTTACCTTTAATTTGGGTAATAAATGTGAACCCTATATCCCAGTTAGAATGCTACCTTGGATTTAGGATTTGAACTCAAAATTGGGGTTTAAGTTCTAGATCCTTAAATATTGATTTACTTTATCAAGATTTGGATAAGAGAGTAAAATATTAATAAATTAGGTCTTTGATTTACTTACTTAAACTATATAGTCATCACATGATTTTGGATTAGAACTTGTTAAGTTCTAATATTAACTTTAGGGATGTAAATCTGAGAATCTACTCGATAGCTGGATATAGGAGATCCTAAACTTGTACCTTCTCTGAGTAGTTAGAGTTGGTAATTAGATAACACCAAATATCACATAAGTCTAGATTGAGTCTCTTGCTTACTTTGACTAGATTGCTTTGCATACCTTGGATATTGAGCCTTATTTCTTAAGCATAATAGGAGAACTTAAGATATAGAGGATACATCCTAAATTAGTATTTGAATTGCATATCATTTAGTTCTACCTTATTTGCAGTTGGTAGAATATGTCATAGCTTAGTCTGCCTCTTCAGTAGTAGTATTGTATAGACTGGACTCAGACCTAGCATAATTGGATGGCTAGGCTGGGGATTGATTGATTGATATTGGAGGCCCTGTATGGCCTATTGGATGGTATGGCAGTACTATGTCTTAGGCTTATTGTTACTTTAGCTAGATTGTTCAGTATTGTTTTCTATTTTGCTTTGCCACATGCTTCAGTGGCCTTATTTTCAGTACTTGCTCACTTTGCCACATGTCTCAATGGCTTTACATTTCATAGATTGCTTGTCTTTTTGCCACATGTCTCAGTGACTTTTATTTTCTTTTTCTTAACTAGCATGTTGTATGTATACTCATATGGTTTACTTATATATATTTTGGCTTGTTTAGGATGCTAGAATTATATGTTTTCAGTACTTGTGTTCCTTTTATATATTCAGCATGTGTTAATATGATCATAAGCATGTTATGGTCAGAATTGTATGTTAGTTGCTGTTTCTTTTAAGCTTTTAGCCTCACCTTATTTATTTTGCATTGTATGGTCTTCATACTAATTGTTGGCTATAAATGGATAGTTTATAGTTACCCATTTCTTTCATAGTTTGTTGCACCCATTACTGCTTGCATGTTTAGTTAATTTAAATGTGATATCTTTAAAATATTCAGTTCATTAAATTAGCCTAAAATGTACTTATACAATTGTCTAACTGTAACCTTTTTGTTTTGTTGGCTGGGGCTCTAGCATTTGTGATACCGACAAATGTCAGTTTCAGACGTGTTTGTGGGAAGTGTCGCAGAAGAGGAGCAGGTTTAGGAGAAGGATTGTACTGCTGCTATTTAGTTGGATATTGCATTTTTATTTCAGTGAGATTGAGAGACATTTTCTTTCCCTTTAAAAATTCAGTTTGTAATAATTAATTCTGGATGTGTTTCATTTCTGCATTTCGATGAGTTACTATATTGCTTTCTCTCTATGTATGCTTGTGGATGTTACTACTCGTCTATTGCTTCCACCACTTTGATATTTATATATATTGATGAATGTTATAGTACTTGGTGACAAGTCTTTGGCTTAAGGCAGGTTAGTTTTACCTAATCGTTCTTAAGTTGAGGATTTGTCATAGTTGGAGCATCGTACTTCCTTGTTGTTAGTACGGGGGCCCCACAGTTGGTATTAGAGAACACCATAAGGTGTCAGAATAGGATCTATGATTCCTTTCTACCTAATGGACCATTCTTCTAAAATACAAACTTCAATATAAATGACATCCATAACATAGTAGTGTCAATAACTCTATGAAAAATGTAGCAGGAGAATACTCCCACCCTAATAATTTAGTCATCTGGAGTCTAACACAAATGTAATAAAATTCTATCCTCAGAGTCAAATGAATTCTGAAGAGTCCGATATAGACTATTATTAGTGTGCCTTCAAGACAGTTTAAAGTTGTAGCTTCAAATGGAGGCAGGAAAGCAACTCGCAGATTGAAGGAGTTTCAGCAAAAGGGATCTTAGTCCTGGAGAAGCTTTTACAGCAAGCGGTATATCGAGGGCTCAACTTTCCCATATATGCTCAGGAATGGTTGATCCGAGTGAGTCCATTCTGATACACGTAGAGTATCCCGAGTCACTTTATGTAGATATTGTGACAAACCTGATGGTGGATTACGCTGGAGTTTGGTGGTATGAGACCATGGAAAGGCTCAAGAAGAAACATAACAGGAAGCATCGGGAAGTCACTTTTGAGGACTTTTGTGTAACCTTTAGGGCAGAGTATATTGATAATGTTTGAATGATAGTTAGGATAAATGTTATTTCATTTTCAAGCAACTCCATTAGATTTACAGTTTTGGCATTGTAATCCCTTATTTCTATAATTAATGAAGGATTTTGATTTCTCTTCCTTAGAGTAAATTCTGAGTTTGTCTTTTTCTTTAAACTTAAACTAGAATGGATTCCAGATCACCACATGCCGTTACTCCTGTCAAGAACACTGTTACCTCTAGTAGTTCTAATGATGAGGTGGCTCATCTGCGAGCCATGGTGACAACTCTATTAGAAAATCAAGCTTAACAGGCGCTCGTTATGCAGAAATTACTAAATGTTCGTACAACTCCAGTCACTATTGCTGCTTCAACAATTCATGCTACACAAGCTGCTTCTTCTTCACATCATTCAGCGGATAATCTCCTTCACAATTTTTTGATGTTAAGACCTCCAACCTTTGGTGGGAACCTGTCCCCAATGGATATAGTCAATTGGCTGAAGGCTGTGGAAAGGGATCTCATTAGCCTTAGGTCCCAAACTCGGAAGCTGTCCATCTCGCCACCCGTCTGTTTCATGCGGAAGTAGAATATTGGTGGGAAGAGATCCAAAACACCAAGTTCACTGACTACGAGTTAGAGGACATCCCGTGGGATGAGTTTGTCGAGGCCTTCAAGACTGAATTAATTCCCCCATCCGCACAAACATTATTACAGACACAATCATGAGGTTGACTCAAGGAAGTCGTTCAGTGGCGGAATACGAAAGGGAATTTCGTAGATTGATTCGTTTCATGCCAGAAGTCACTCATTCCGAGTCAGCTTAGTGCCACCGCTTTCTTTGTGGACTCCGAAGTTCATTGAAGAATCAAATAGTGCCGCTCTGTCTGACTAGCTTCTTCAAACTGGTGGAAACGGCTAAGGTGATTTAGCATCACCAATCTGAAGAGGATCTTAAGCAAAAAGCGCAAACAACGCTAAACTCGAGGGGAAACTTCAAGAGACACAGACCTAACCCTGCAAAAGTATATCAGCTAGAAGCTGCACCTACCACCGAACAAACTCAAAACTGTACTAAGCCACATCCGTATGGCAAGTGTTACTATTTTGGTCAGAGGTGTTTCAATTGTGGGCGTACAGGCCATCGGTTCTATCAATGCGACCACACGGAAATGGTAGACAGAGTTCAAATGAAGCCTTACCATAAGAAGCAAGTGTTCCGAGCAACTCCACTGAACCGGAGGGAACCAAATCTAGCTATAATGCTAGCCCCTGCTTCTAAAGTTGCTCACACACAACCACCAGTCCCCAATTCTCAGAACTATCAACGAGGGCAGTCTAACAATCATCATGCTGGACCTGCATGAGTATACACCTTAACTCCTATTGAAGCTGCCAAAGATAACAATGTGGTTTCAGGTACACACTCCTAAGCCTCTCTTGTTAAAATTGCATTTCTGTATTTTAATTTTTTGAAGCTGTTGATGTGAAACTATGTAAATTTAGGCACACTTTATTTTAACAACCAACCTTGTAATGTATTGTTCAATACCGGTGCCAGTCACTCGTTTATCTCTGAATGATTTGCCAATAACCTTAAACTTCAAGCATGCAACCTAGCACAAA
The DNA here is from genome assembly GCA_016760335.1 of Gastrodia elata. Taxonomy (NCBI): domain Eukaryota; kingdom Viridiplantae; phylum Streptophyta; class Magnoliopsida; order Asparagales; family Orchidaceae; genus Gastrodia; species Gastrodia elata. Next base: position 7,955 of record JACERR010000173.1, read on the forward strand.
AGTTGAGTGTTGGACTTCCATCGGGAATCCAACTAAGTACCCATAAATTTTGCAATATTAAAGTCCTGATAAATTATCAGGAATTTCAGGCCAAACTAATCATCCTGCCAATAGCTAACTTTGATATCATCCTCAGAATGAATTGGCTTAGTGACAATAATGCTATGATAAACTGTCATAAAAAGAGAGTCACTCTCCATTCTTAGGGAAAGCCTGAGATATTTGTAGGAAAAACCAGCACGCAGTTATCCTTAATAAATGCCATTAAAGCCAAACGATTAATTATCAAGGGTTACAATGCCTACCTAGTTACCATGATGGGTGAAACAAAAGAAAATATCTCTCTTGCTGATTGTAAGGTAGTCAAAGAATTGGGCGATGTATTTCTAGAAGATTTGCCTGGTGTACCTCCTTTCAGAGAGAAGTAGAATTCTCTATTGAATTGATCCCTGGTACCCAGCCGATATCCAAAGCACCTTATAAAATGGCATCTAAGGAGCTTCAACAGCTCAACGAGCAATTGCAAGAGCTCTTGAATAAAGGCTTCATCAGGCCAAGCATGTCTCCTTAGGGAGCGCCAGTCTTATTTGTGAAAAGGAAGGATGGATCTATGCGTATGTGTATAGATTATCGTGAATTGAATATGGTCACCATAAAAAACAAATACCCACTGCCTAGAATTGATGATTTGTTCGACCAGTTATCCGGAGCCGTGATATTTTCCAAGATCAATTTAAGGTCTGGATACCATCAACTACGAGTAAAAGAAGATGATGTAGGGAAGACTGCTTTCCGTACTCGTAAAGGCCACTTTGAGTTTTTGGTGATGTCATTTGGACTCACCAATGCACCATCAATCTTTATGGATTTAATGCAACGAGTGCTAAAACCATATTTGGACAAGTTTGTGATCGTCTTCATCGACGATATCCTCATTTATTCCAAAACTCTAAGAGATCATGAAGAGCATCTAAGGTTAGTACTAGAAACTTTGTGCGAGAATCAACTTTATGCCAAGTTCTTCAAATGCAAGTTTTGGCTTAACTCCATTGCATTTTTGGGGCACGTGGTCAATGCTCAGGGTATTCGGGTAGATTAGAGTAAAGTAAGAGCTATTCAAGACTGGGCTTAACCTAAGTTTGTCACCGATATTAGAAGTTTCCTGGGATTAGCAGGATACTATAGGAAGTTTGTTAAGGGCTTTTCCTAGATTGCTTCGTCGTTGACCAAATTAACTCAAAAGGCCGTTCTATTCATTTGGAGTCTAGAGTGCGAGGAAGCATTTCAAACTCTAAAGGATGATCTTTCTATCGCCCCAGTTCTAATTCTACCTAAAGAAGGCTTGAACTTTCAGGTATATACTGATGCCTCTGGAATCGGTCTAGGTTGTGTTTTAATGCAAGAGGGAAAGGTAATTTCCTACGCCTCTCGACAGTTAAAACCCCACGAGCAATATTACCCAGTTCATGATCTTGAACTTGCAGCCGTAATATTTGCCTTGAAAATATGGCGTTACTATCTGTACGGAGTGCAATGTTCAATTTTCACTGATCTTCAAAGTTTAAAGTGTATCTTCACCCAGAGAGAGTTGAATTGTCGCCAGAGAAGATGGTTGAAACTCATCAGTGATTATGACCTCAGTATCCAATATCATCCAGGAAAATCGAATGTAGTGGCCGATGCTCTTAGTCGTCATGCTACTTTAACCTATATGATTTCATCCAGTTCTTTAGAACCTGAAATTTGTAAGCTCGAGATTTCTCCAGTCAGTGGCAATATGCTGAGTTCGCTATTAGCAAATATTATTGTGGAACCCACTTTCCACCGAGATGTCTCTATCTCACAAACCAAAGATGATGAGTACCTGAAACTTAAAGCAGATATTGAAGGTGGTCTTCGTCATGAATTGCCATTGCAGAATGGTGTAATTTATCAAGGTAATCGATTGTGGATTCCTATGTCCATGCATCAAGAAGTTTTATTTGAAGGCCATAATTCTAGATATCATATTCATCCAGGCAGTACTAAGATGTACCAAGACCTAAAACAATCATTTTGGTGGCCAGGTATGAAGAAAGATGTTGCTGACTTTGTGACCAAATGTCATGCCTGTAATTTAGTGAAGGCCAAACACCAAAGACCTGGTGGTTTTTTGCATCCATTAGATATCCCTGAATGGAAATGGTTCGATATATCTATGGAATTTGTCATGGGATTGCCTCGTGCAAAATCAGATGCCGATACGATCTGGGTGATAGTAGATTGCTTAACCAAATCAGCACATTTTCTTCCCATCCATCAAACTGATTCTGTAGAGAAGTTAGCAAAACTCTACATCAAGGAAATTGTCAGATTGCATGGGATTCCGAAGTCAATTGTATCTGATAGAGACAACAGATTTACTTCCAAGTTTTGGCAAGCTGTGCATCAAGATCTGGGTACAACTCTAGCCATGAGTACAGCTTTTCATCCTCAAACGGATGGTCAAACTGAAAGAGTGAACCAAGTATTAGAAGATTTGCTTAGGCTATGTATTCGTGATTTTGCTGGTTCCTGGGAAGATCACATCCCGTTAGTGGATTTTGCCTACAATAACAGTTTTCAAGCCAGTATTAAGATGGCCCCTTATGAAGTACTATATGGTAGGAGATGCAGTACTCCTCTAGCTTGGTCAAAAATAGGAAGTATTCAGCTCTATCGTTTAGAATTAGTTGAAGAAACCAGTAATAAGATGAAATTAATACAGCAGAGAATTCGTTTAGCTCAAGATCGTCAGAGCAAGTATCATGATTCTCACCACTGTCTGCTAGACTTCAATGTGGGAGATTCAGCTTATCTAAAAGTCAGTCCAATGAAAGGTGTCTTCAGATTTGGCGTAGCTGGGAAACTTAGTCCCTGCTATGTTGGACCTTTCAAAGTTTTGGCCAAAGTAGGATCATCTACCTACCGGATAAGCCTTCCGGAGGGCTTTGCAGATGTTCACAACATATTTCAAGTATCATCCTTTAGAAGATGTCTTCGAGACCCTTTTCACCACGATTAACTTCCAGCATAGAGATTCAACCCGATCTTTCATATGCCGAAGAACCTATCAGAATCTTAGCTCATGATCAGAAACAGCTAAGGAATCATTCAATTTCTATGGTCACAATTTAGTGGAAGAATCGATCGTTAGAAGAATCTACTTGGGAGAAAGAGGTGGATATGCGTAATAAATATCCCCAGCTCTTTGTAAACTCAGGTATTATTCTTCTCTTTCTATCAATCGTATTTTAACTTGTATTGCTCCAATAGAATTATTCTTCACATAGGTGATGTCGAGGACGACATCGTTCTTAAGTGGGGGAGTTTGTAACAACCCTTGTTGTTACCCAAGCTTAATCTAGATTAATTAAGATAAACCAACCTTTGAATTTGATTCCATTGGATTCATTGGGTCATCTAAACCTAAACCTAGAAGTTTGGAATCATTTGGAGCTTAAATGGAAAATTTGGTATTTTTGGGTATTTTTGAACCCTAGAAAATACCTAAAATAATTTGATCTCCAAATCAAAATCTAATTTTGTTTTTGACTTCCCCACCCCTAAATTAGCTAAGGGTGAAATTTTGGGAATTTTTGGAGGTCATTTAGGCAATTTTTGGATTTAATTTAAAATGGTTCAATTTCATTTTAGGGTTTTCAACATTCCTTAATTGTAAATTTATCCTTCTTCCAACAGTCTGCTATTCTAAACCGCTGGTTCCATTCGGGTCATCCGTTCCACGAATCTGATCCAATAGCCGTGCTTTAAAGCAAACCCCCTCTGTGAGGAGAATTGTCCCCTCACAGTCGGCCTGAGACGCCTTATTGAAGGCATCTCGGGAGAGTAGCACCCCGTCGATCCAGAGGGATCCAGATGAGGGTTCTTGGTCCAGTCGATGCGTCTCGACTCCCTGAACGTGTAGGGATTAGTTTGAGCCGCTGCTGTTGCTGGAGTGCCGGGAATTTCACTGTGGAAGTCTGGCTGACTCGGGACCCATCGAGAGGAGGAAGACGAAGTCGTGGGTTCTGGGCCGGGCCGACCCGTGAGCCGTGCGGTTCTGATTTAGGGCCGCGCCTATTAGATAATTATGGGATGACATTTTTAATGGTTATACATTTAAATAATTCAATCCTATAGTTTCAATTTAAATAAACATTCAGAATAAATTAATTTAATAACTCTGGTTATACTGATCCAAATAGAATGATCCAATATACGATTTGAATAAAAAAAAAATAAGGAACCTAAATATAATATAAAATCACAGATCCAATGGTTGGATTTAAAAATAATTGCCCAACTCTTTATTGTCCTTAATTAAATCATATTATATTTAATAAATATCCAAATATGGAGATTAAGGGCACTGATTGCTCCTTAGACCCTAGAGAACAATTAGAGACCCTTAAAACTAATTTTGGATATTTACTTTTCTTAATCACTCTTAATCACCCTAATTAATGATTAGTAAATTTAACCTTAATTAAGTCTCAGATTTAGGATAAGTAAGCTCCTAATGCTAAAGTAAACCTATTAGAACCTAAGGGTACAGTCGGATTGCCCTAAGATACCCTAAATTCACTAATCTCCCCTAATTGGCTTAAGTAGGTGATTAGTGCTAACTAGCTTAATTAAGGGGTCAAAACTTAAGATAAGTGTATTTCCTACTTTATAAATCAAGATGAAACACATTAAAATAGATTTGGATTAATTTGGATAAGTGAACCCTAAGATCCCAATTTTAAGCTTAAGTGAGGTTATTTTGGTCATTTTGACCAAAATGTGCTTAAGTGCCCTAAAATCTTGGGAAATTCAGAAAATTAACTCTAAATTAGATCATTAATGTCTCTCTAAATTCTTAGGCTAATAATGTCCATAATATTCATATTAAACTAAAGAATCTTCATATAGTCTTAATTAAAAACTTAGATCTTGTATGATCTTAAAAGGGTCACCATTGCCTTAATAATTGCACCCAAAAATTGTAGATGCTAAGATCTCACATTAATATGTTTAGTTAAGTTAACTTAAGAGCTTTAAATTCTAAAAGAAATAATAATGGAAAATTTTAAGTTAAAATCGAGCTTAAAGTCTAAAGTGATCAAACCTCAGATCCTTAGATCTTAGATCTTAGACTTAGATCTTCAATTTGGAATTAAACCATCTCCAATTGAAATTCTTTAAGTGATTGATTGTTTAATCTTTTGAAACCTTCCATATGGGTATAAGATGATTCAATCTATAAGATAATGAAATTATCTTAAAAATTGAATATAGATCTTAAATTCTCAAGTTCTTAATTGATTATTTTATCTTATAATCAGTAGAATAACCCTTCAATAAGTTCTTAGTTCCTGGATGTTTCAGCTTATAAGATCATTTACCTTTAATTTTGGTAATAAATGTGAACCCTAGATCCCAGTTAGAATACTACATTGGATTTTGGATTTGAACTCAAAATTGGGGTTTAAGTTTTAGATCCTTAAATATTGATTTACTTTATCAAGATTTCGGTAAGAGAGTAAAATATTAATAAATTAGGTCATTGATTTGCTTACTTAAACCATATAGTCATCACATGATTTTGGATTAGAACTTGTTAAGTTCTAATATTAACTTTAGGGACGTAAATCTGAGATCTACTCGATAGCTAGATATTGGAGATCCTAAACTTGTACCTTCTCAGAGTAGTTAGATTTGGAAATTAGATAATACCAGATATCACATAAGTCAAGATTGAGTCTCTTGCTTACTTTGACTAGATTGCTTTGCATACCTTGGATATTGAGCCTTATTCCTTGAGCATAATAGGAGAACTTAGGTTTTGGAGGATACATCCTAAGTTAGTATTTGAATTACATATTATTCAGTTATGCCTTGTTTCTAGTAGGTAGAATATATCCTAGCTTAGTCTACCTCTTCAGCAGTAGTATTCTATAAACTTGACTCAGACTTAGCATAATTGGATGGCTAGGCTGGGGATTGATTGATTGATATTGGAGGCCCTTATGGCCTATTGGCTGGTATGGCAGTACTATGTCTTAGGCTTATTGCTACTTTAGCTAGATTATTCAGTATTGTTTTCTATTTTGCTTTGCCACATGCTTCAGTGGCCTTATTTTCAGCACTTGCTTACTTTTCCATATGTCTCAATGGATTTACATTTCATGGATTGCTTGGCTTTTTACCACATGTCTCAGTGTTACAGCGCGCTGCAGTGCGTTGGAGCGTGCTGTAGTAATTTTTGCGCAGCTAAAATAGGTTCACATTTGGTATAATTCAGTCCCACTATGGTCCTAGGGACCTTAAAATACCAAAATCGTGAAGTTTTGGCAATTTTAGCAAAAACTGGGCAGTTTTTAAGAAATTCTAGGCATTTTGCAATTTTAGACATTGCAGCGCACTGGAACGTGCAGTAAGGATTTTCGCCCAGCAGCACACGGCTAAAATAAGTTCAAATTTGATATAATTCAGTCCCACTAGGGTCCTAGAGAAATTAAAATACCAAAACCGAGAATTTTTGACCATTTCAGCCAAAATTGGGCAGTTTTTAAGAAATCCTAGGAATTTTCAATTTCAGGCGTTACAGCGCGCTGCATCATGCGGGGAGCGCTTTTTGCGTGGCAGTGCGTCTCTAAAATAGGTTCACATTTGATATAATTCAGCTCTATTAGGGTCCTAGGGACCTTCAAATACCAAAACTATGAAGTTTTGACTATTTCATACAAAACTGGGCAGTTTTTAAGAAATTCTGGGAATTTTGCAATTCCAGGCATTATAGCGCGCTGCAGCGTGCGGTAGCACTTTTCGCCTAGTAGCACATGTCTAAAATAGGTTCATATTTGATATAATTCAGTCCCACTGTGGTCCTAGGGAACTTAATATACTAAAACCGTGAAATTTTGACCATTTTAGCCAAAACTGGGCAGCTTTTAAGGCGCTGGAGCGCTTTTCGCGCGTTAGCATTTTTTCCTCGGCAGCATGCAATAGTGTTTTTCTCGTGGCAGCGCGCAGCTAAAATAGGTTCACATTTGATATAATTCAATCCCACTAGGGTCTTAGGGACCTTAAAATACCAAAACTGAGAAGTTTTGGCCATTTCAGCCAAAACGGGAAAGTTTTTAAGAAATTCTGGGCATTTTGCAAATTCAAGCGTTACAACGCGCTGCAGTGCCCTGGAGCGCACTGTTGCACTTTTCACGCGGCTAAAATAGGTTCACATTTGGTATAATTCAGTCCCATTATGGTCCTAGGGATCTTAAAATAACAAAACCGTGAAGTTTTGGCCATTTCAGCAAAAACTGGGCAGTTTTTAAGAAATTATGAGCATTTTACAATTTCAGACACTACAGCGCGCTGGAGAGCTTTTTACGGGGCAACGCGCAGAAGAGCTTTTAGCGCAGTAGCGCGCGGCTAAAATAAGTTCACATTTGATATAATTCAGTCCCACTAGGGTCCTAGTAACCTTAAAATACCAAAACCGTGAACTTTTGGCCATTTCAGCCAAAACTGGGCTGTTTTTAAGAAATTATGGGCATTTTGCAATTTAAGGCGTTATAGCGGGCTGCAGGGCGCTGGAGCGCGCTGGAGGGCTTTTAACCCGGCAGCACGCGGCTAAAATAAGTTCACATTTGATATAATTTAGTCCCACTAGGGTCCTTGGGAACTTAAAATACCAAAACCGTGAAGTTCTGACTATTTCAACCAAAACTGGGCAGTTCTTAAGAAACTCTAGGAATTTTGAAATTTCAAGCATTACAGCGCACTACAGCGCGCGGTAGCACTTTTCGCGTGGCAGCGCGTGGCTAAAATAGGTTCACATTTGATATAATTCAGTTCCACTAGGGTCCTACGGACCTTAAACTACCAAAATAGTGAAGCTTTGACTATTTCAGCCAAAACATGGCAGTTTTTAACAAATTCTGGGAATTTTGCAATTTCAGGCGTTCCAGCGCGCCACGGCGCGCGGTAGCGCTTTTCGCGCGATAGCGTGTGGCTAAAATAGGTTCATATTTGATATAATTCAGTGCCACTAGGGTCTTAAGGACATTAAAATACTAAAATCGTGAAGTTTTGCCTATTTCAGCCAAAATTGGGAAGTTTTTAAGAAATTCTAGAAATTTTGCACTTTCAGGCGTTCCAGTACGCCACAGCGCGCGGTAGCGCTTTTCGCACGGTAGGGCCTGGCTAAAATAGGTTCACATATGATATAATTTAGTTCCACTAGAGTCCTAAGGACCTTAAAATACCAAAACCTTGAAGTTTTGACTATTTTAGCCAAAACTAGGCAGGTTTTTAAGAAATTCTGGGAATTCTGCAATTTCAGGCGTTACAACTCGCTGCAGTGCGCGGTAGCGCTTTTCGCGCGGCAGTGCGTGGCTAAAAGAGGTTCACATTTGATATAATTCAGTCCCACTAGGGTGCTAGGGACCTTAAAATACCAAAACCATGAAGTTTTGACCATTTTAGCCAAAACTGCACAGTTTTTAAGAAATCTGGGCATTTTGCAATTTCAGGCGCTCCAGCGCTTTTCACACGGCAGCGCACAGTAGCACTTTTCCTGCGGCAGCGCGCAGTAGCGCTTTACCCGTGGCAGCATGCGACTAAAATAGGTTTACATTTGATATAATTCAGTCCCACTAGGGTCATAGGGACCTTAAAATACCAAAATATTGAAGTTTTGTCCATTTCAACCAATACTGGGTAATTTTTAAGAAATTTTAGGCATTTTGCAATTTCAGGCATTACAGCGCGGTGCAGCGCGCTGCAGCACTTTTTGCGCGGCTAAAATAAGTTCACATTTAGTATAATTCAGTCCCACTATGGTCCTAGGGACCTGAAACTATCAAAACCATGAAGTTTTGGCCATTTTAGCAAAAACTAGGCAGTTTTTAAGTAGTTCTGGGCATTTTACAATTTCAGACATTGCAGCGCGCTCGAGCGCTTTTCGCGGGGGGGTAGCATGCGGTAGAGCTTTTAGTGTGGCAGCGTGCGGCTAAAATAAGTTCACATTTGATATAATTCAGTCCCATTGGGCTACTAGTGACCTTAAAATACCAAAACTGTAAATGTTTGGCCATTTCAGCCAAAACTGGGTAGTTTTTAAGAAATTCTAGGCATTTTGCAATTTTAGGCTTTGCAGTGCGCTGTAGTGATTTTCACGAGGGTAGCGCATTTTGCGCGACAGCCCGCGGCTAAAATAGATTCACATTTGATATAATTCAGTCCCACTAGGGTCCTAGGGACTTTAAAATACCAAAACTGGGTAGTTTTGGACATTTCAGTCAAAATTGTGCAATTTTTAAGAAATTCTGTGCATTTTGCAATTTCAGGCGTTACAGCGTGCTGCAGGGTACTGGAGCGTGCTGGTGGGCTTTTTGCCCGGCAGCACGCGACTAAAATAAGTTCACATTTGATATAATTCTGTCACACTAGGGTCATTCGGAACTTAAAATACCAAAACCGGGAGTTTTGACCATTTCAGCCAAAACTGGGCGGTTTTTAAGAAATTCTGGGAATTTTGAAATTTCAAGCGTTATAGCGCACTGCAGCGCGTAGTAGCACTTTTCGCGTGGCATCGTGTGGCTAAAATAGGTTCACATTTGATATAATTCAGTTCCACTAGGGTCCTAAGGACATTAAAATCCCAAAATCGAGAAGTTTTGGCCATTTCAGCCAAAACTGGGAAGTTTTTAAGAAATTATGGGCATTTTGCAATTTCAGACATTACAGCGCGCCGCAGAGCGCGGTAGCGCTTTTCGTGTGACAGCGCCTGGCTAAAATAGGTTCACATTTGATATAATTCAGTTCCACTAGGGTCCTAAGGACATTAAAATCCCAAAACTGAGAAGTTTTGGCCATTTCAGCCAAAACTGGGAAGTTTTTATGAAATTATGGGCATTTTGCAATTTCAGACACTGCAGCGCACTAAAGCGCTTTTCGCGGGGCAGCGTGTGGTAGAGCTTTTAGCGCAGTAGCGCGCGGCTAATATAAGTTCACATTTGATATAATTCAATCCCACTAGGGTCCTAGTGACCTTAAAATACCAAAACCGTAAAGTTTTAGCCATTTCAGCCAAAACTGGGCAGTTTTTATGAAATTCTGGGCATTTTGCAATTACAGGCGCTGGAGCACTTTTCGGGCGGCAGACCGTGGTAGCGTTTCTCCCTCGGCAGCGCGTAGTAGCATTTTCTCGTGGCGGCGTGCGGCTAAAATAGGTTTACATTTGATATAATTCAATCTCACTAGGGTCTGACGGACCTTAAAATATCAAAACCGTGAAATTTTGGCCATTTCAGCCAAAACTTGGTAGTTTTTAAGAAATTCTGGGCATTTTGCAATTTCAGGCATTACAGCGCGCTGCAGGGCGCTGGAGGGCTTTTAGCCCAGCAGCACGCGGCTAAAATAGGTTCACATTGATATAATTCAATCCCACTAGGGTCCTAGGGAACTTAAAATACCAAAACCATGAAGTTTTGACCATTTCAGCCAAAATTGGGCAGTCTTTAAGAAATTCTGAGAATTTTCAATTTCAGGCGTTACAGCGCGCTGCAGCATGCGGTAGCACTTTTCGCGCGGCAGCGCGTGACTAAAATTGGTTCACATTTGATATAATTTAGTTCCACTAGGGTTCTAGGGACCTTCAAAAACCAAAACCGTGAAGTTTTGACTATTTCAGCCAAAACTGGGTAGTGTTTAAGAAATTCTGGGAATTTTGCAATTTCAGGCGTAACAACGTGCTGCAGTGCGTGGTGGCGCTTTTCGCGCAGTAGCGCGCGGCTAAAAGAGGTTCACATTTGATATAATTCAGTCCCACTAAGGTCCTAGGAACTTAAAATACCAAAACCATGAAGTTTTGACATTTCTTCCAAAACTGGGTAGTTTTTAAGAAATTCTAGGAATTTTGTAATTTCAGGCATTACAGAGCACTACAGCGCACGGTAGCACTTTTTGCCCAGTAGCACGCGGCTAAAATAGGTTTATATTTGATATAATTCAGTCCCACTAGGGTCCTAGGGAACTTAAAATACCAAAATTGTGAAGTTTTGACCATTTTAGCCAAAACTGGGCAGTTTTAAGAAATTTTGGCATTTTGCAATTTCAAGCGCTAGAGCGCTTTTCACACGGCAGCGCGCAGTAGCATTTTTCCACCTGCAGCACGCAGGAGCGCTTTTCGCACGGCAACGCGCGTTAGCATTTTTCCCTCAGCAGCGCGCAGTAGCGCTTTTCCTGCGGTAGCGTGCGGTAGAGCTTTTAGTGCGGTAGCGCGCGGCTAAAATAAGTTCACTTTGACATAATTCAGTCCCACTAGGGTCCTAGTGACCTTAAAATTCTAAAACCGTGAACTTTTGGCCATTTCAGCCAAAACTGGGCAGTTTTTATGAAATTCTGGGCATTTTGCAATTTCAGGTGTTACAGCACGCTGCAGGGCGCTGGAGCGCGCTGAAGGGCTTTTCGCCCAGCAGCACACTACTAAAATAGGTTCACATTTGATATAATTCAAATCCACTATGGTCCTAAGGACCTTAAAATACCAAAATAGTGAAGTTTTGACTATTTCAGCCAAAACTGGGCAGTTTTTAAGAAATTCTAGGAATTTTGCAAATTCATGCGTTCCAGCGCGCCGCAATGCATGGTAGTGCTTTTCGCACGGCAGCACGTGGCAAAATAAGTTCACATTTGATATAATTCAGTTCCACTAGGGTCCTAAGGACCTTAAAATACCAAAACCGTGAAGTTTTGATTATGTCAGCCAAAACTGGGCAGTTTTTAAGAAATTCTAGGAATTTTGCAATTTCAGGCGTTACAACACGCTGCAGCGCATGGTAATGCATTTCGTGCGGCAGCGCATGGCCAAAAGAGGTTCACATTTGATATAATTCAGTCCCACTAGGGTGATAGGGACCTTAAGATACCAAAACATGAAGTTTTGACCATTTTAGCCAAAACTGAACAGTTTTTAAGAAATCTGGGCATTTTGCAATTTCAGACGCTGCAGCTCGCTGGAGCGCTTTTCCTGCGGCATTGCGTAAGTAGCGCTTTTTCCGCGGCAGTGCGCGACTAAAATAAGTTCATATTTGATATAATTCAGTCCCACTAGGATTATAGGGACCTTAAAATACCAAAACCATGAAGTTTTGTCCATTTTAGCCAAAACTGGACAGTTTTTAAGAAATTCTGGCATTTTTTAACTACAGGCGCTGGAGTGCTTTTCGTGCGGCATAACACGATAGCGTTTTTCCCTCTGCAGCGCGCAAGTAGCATTTTTCCCGCGGCAGTGCGCGGCTAAAATAGGTTCACATTTGATATAATTCAATCCCAGTAGGGTCTGAGGGACCTTAAAATACCAAAATTGTGAAGTTTTGGCAATTTCAGCCAAAACATGGCAGTTTTTAAGAAATTCTGGGCATTTTGCAATTTCAGGCATTACAGCGCGCTGCAGGGCTCTGTAGCGCGCTATAGCGCTTTTCACGCGGCTAAAATATGTTCACATTTGGTATAATTCAATCCCACTAGGGTCCTAGGGACCTTAAAATACCAAAACTGTGAAGTTTTGGCAATTTCAGCAAAAACTGGGCAGTTTTTAAGAAATTCTGGGCATTTTGCAATTTCAGACACTACAGCGTGCAGGAGCGCTTTTCGTGGGGCAGCACGCGGTAGAGCTTTTAGCGTGGCATCGTGCGGCTAAAACAAGTTCACATTTGATATAATTCAGTCCCACTAGGGTCCTAGTGACCTTAAAATACCAAAACCGTGAACTTTTGGCCATTTCAGCCAAAACTGGGCTGTTTTTAAGAAATTTTGTGCATTTTGCAATTTCTGGGGTTACAGTGCGCTGCAGGGAGTTGGAGCGCACTGGAGGGCTTTTCGCCTGGCAGCACACGACTAAAATAGGTTCACATTTGATATAATTCAGTCCCACTAGGATCCTAGGGAACTTAAAATACTAAAACCGTTAAGTTTTGATGATTTCAGCCAAAACAGGGAAGTTTTTAAGAAATTTTGGGAATTTTCAATTTCAGGCGTTACAGCGCGCTGCAGCGTGCGATAGCGCTTTTTGCGCGGTAGCGCGTGGCTAAAATAGGTTCACATTTGATATAATTCAGTTCCACTAGGATCCTAGGGACCTTCAAATACCAAAACTGTAAAGTTTTGACTATTTCAGCCAAAACTGGGCAGTTTTTAAGAAATTCTCGGAATTTTGCAATTTTAGGGGATACAACGAGCTGCAGCGCACAGAGGCGCTTTTTGTGCGGCAGTGCATGGCTAAAAGAGGTTCACATTTGATATAATTCAGTCCCACTAGGGTCCTAGGGAACTTAAAATACCAAAACCATGAAGTTTTGACCATTTCAGCAAAAACTGGGCAGTTTTTAAGAAATTCTAGGCATTTTTCAATTTCAGACACCGCAGCGCGCTGGAGCGCTTTTCTCTAGGCAGCGCGCGGTAAAGATTTTAGCACGGTTGCGCGCGGCTAAAATAAGTTCACATTTGATATAATTCAGTCCCAGTAGGGTCCTAGTGACCTTAAAATACCAAAACCGTGAACTTTTGGCCATTTCAGCCAAAATTGGGCAGTTTTTCAGAAATTCTGGGCATTTTGCAATTTCAGGTCTTACAGCGCGCTGCAGGGCGCTGGAGCGTGATGGAGGGCTTTTCGCACGACAGCGCGTGGCTAAAAGAGGTTCACATTTGATATAATTCAGTCCTACTAGGGTGCTATGGATCTTAAAATACCAAAACAATGAAGTTTTGACCATTTTAGCCAAAACTGAATAGTTTTTAAGAAATCTGGGCATTTTGCAATTTCAGGCGCTGCAGTGCGCTGGAGCGCTTTTCACGCAGCAGCGCGCGGTAGCGCTTTTCTTGCGGCAGCGCGTAGTAGCGCATTTCCCGCGGCAGCGCACGACTAAAATAGGTTTACATTTGATATAATTCAGTCCCACTAGGGTCATAGGGACCTTAAAATACCAAAACCATGAAGTTTTGTCCATTATTGCCAAAACTGGACAGTTTTTAAGAAATTCTGGCATTTTTCAATTACAGGCGCTAGAGCGCTTTTCATGCGGCAGAGCGCGGTAGCGTTTTTCTCTCGGCAGTGCACAGTAGCATTATTCTCGCGGCAGCGCGCGGCTAAAATAGGTTCACATTTGATATAATTCAATCCCACTAGGGTTTAAGGGACCTTAGAATACCAGAACCGTGAAGTTTTGGCCATTTCAGCCAAAACTGGGTAGTTCTTAAGAAATTCTGAGCATTTTGCAATTTCAGCTGTTACAGCACCCTGCAGGGCGATGGAGCGTGCTGGATGGCTTTTTGCCCGGCAGCACCCGACTAAATAGGTTCACATTTGATATAATTCTATCCCACTAGGGTCATTGGGGAATTAAAATACCAAAATCGTGAGTTTTGACCATTTCAGCCAAAACTGGGCAGTTTTTAAGAAATTCTGGGAATTTTGAAATTTCGAGCGTTACAGCGCTCTGCAGCGCCCAGTAGCACTTTTTGCGTGGCATCGCATGGCTAAAATAGGTTTACATTTGATATAATTCAGTTCCACTAGGGTCCTAGGGAGCTTAAAATACCAAAATAGTGATGTTTTGACCATTTTAGCCAAAACTGGGCAATTTTTAAAAAATTATGACAATTTTGAAATGTCAAGCGTTAAAGGGCCCTACAGTGCATGGTAGCTTTTTGCGTGGCAGCACATGGCTAAAATAAGTTCACATTTGATATAATTCAGTTCCACTAGGGTCCTAGGCACCTTCAAATACCAAAACCGTGAAGGTTTGACTATTTCAGCCAAAACTCGGCAGCTTTTAAGAAATTCTCTGAATTTTGCAATTTCAGGCGATACAACGAGCTGCAGCGCACGGTGGCACTTTTTGCACGGCAGCGCGTGGCTAAAAAGGGTTCAGATTTGATATAATTCAGTTTCACTAGGGTCCTAGGGAACTTAAAAAACCAAAACCATGAAGTTTTGACCATTTCAGCAAAAACTAGGAAGTTTTTAAGAAATTCTGGGCATTTTGCAATTTCAGACACTACAGCGTGCTGGAGCGCTTTTTACGAGGCAGCGTGCGGTAGAGAATTTAGCACGGTAGAGCGCAGCTAAAATAAGTTCACATTTGATATAATTCAGTCCCAGTAGGGTCCTAGTGACCTTAAAATACCAAAACTGTGAACTTTTGGCCATTTCAGCCAAAACTGTGCAGTTTTTAAGAAATTCTAGGCATTTTGCAATTTCATGTCGTACAGCGTGCTGCAAGGTGCTGGAGCGCACTGGAGGGCTTTTTGCGCGGCAGCACGTGGCTAAAAGAGGTTCACATTTGATATAATTCAGTCCCACTAGAGTGCTAGGGATCTTAAAATACCAAAACAATGAAGTTTTGACCATTTTAGTCAAAACTGAATAGTTTTTTAGAAATCTGGGCATTTTGCAATTTCAGGTGCTGCAGTGCGCTGGAGCGCTTTTCACGCCGCAGCGCGCGGTAGCGCGCAAGTAGCGCTTTTCCCATGGCAGCGCGCGACTAAAACAAGTTCCCATTTTATATAATTCAGTCCCACTAGGGTCATAGGGACCTTAAAATACCAAAACCATGAAGTTTTGTCCATTTTAGCCAAAATTGGATAGTTTTTAAAAAATTATGGCATTTTTCAATACAGGTGCTGGAGCGCTTTTCGTGCAGTAGAGCGCGGTAGCATTTTTCTCTCGGCAACACGCAGTAGTAGCATTTTTCCCGCGGTAGCGCGCGGCTAAAATAGGTTCACATTTGATATAATTCAATCTCACTATGGTCTGAGGGACCTTAAAATACCAAAACCGTGAAGTTTTGGCTATTTCAGCCAAAACTGTGTAGCTTTTTAGAAATTCTAAGCATTTTGCAAGTTCAGGCGTTACAGCGCACTGCAGGGCGCTGAAGCGCACTATAGCGCTTTTCACGCCGCTAAAATAGGTTCACATTTGGTATAATTCAGTCCCACAAGGGTCCTAGGGACCTTAAAATACCAAAACCGTGAAGTTTTGGCCATTTCAACAAAAAATGGGCAGTTTCTAAGAAATTAAGGGCATTATGTAGTTTCAGACACTGCAGCGCACTGAAGCGCTTTTCACGGGGCAGCGCGCGGTAGACCTTTTAGCACAGTAGCGTGCGGCTAAAATAAGTTCACATTTAATATAATTTAGTCCCACTAGGGTCCTATTGACCTTAAAATACCAAACCCGTGAACTTTTGGCCATTTCAACTAAAACTTGGCAGTTTAAAAGATATTCTGGGCATTTTGCAATTTCAGGTGTAACAGCGCGCTGCAGTGCGCTGGAGCCCGCTGGAGGGCTTTTCGCCTGGCAGCACGCGGCTAAAATAGGTTCACATTTGATACAATTCAGTCCCACTAGGGTCCTTGGGAACTTAAAATACCAAAACTGCGATGTTTTGACCATTTCAGCCAAAACTGGGCAGTTTTTAAGAAATTCTGGGCATTTTGCAATTTCAGACACTGCAGCGCGCTGGAGAGCTTTTCACGGGGCAGCATGCGGTAGAGAATTTAGCGCGGTAGCGCGCAGCTAAAATAAGTTCACATTTGATATAATTCAGTCCCAGTAGGGTCCTAGTGACCTTAAAATACCAAAATTGTGAACTTTTGGCCATTTCAGCCAAAACTGTGCAGTTTTTAAGAAATTCTGGGCATTTTACAATTTCATGTCTTACAGCGTGCTGCAGGGTGCTGGAGCGCGCTGGAGGGCTTTTCGCGTGGCAGCGCGTGGCTAAAAGAGGTTCACATTTGATATAATTCAGTCCCACTAGAGTGCTAGGGACCTTAAAATACCAAAACAATGAAGTTTTGACCATTTTAGCAAAAACTGAACAGTTTTTAAGAAATCTGGGCATTTTGCAATTTCAGGTGCTGCAGTGCGCTGGAGCGCTTTTCACGCGGCAGCGCGCGGTAGCGCTTTTCCTGCGGTAGCGCGCATTAGCACTTTTCCCACGGCAGCGCGCGACTAAAACAGGTTCCCATTTTATATAATTCAGTCCCACTAGGGTCATAGGGACCTTAAAATACCAAAATCATGAAGTTTTGTCCATTCTAGCCAAAATTGGACAGTTTTTAAAAAATTCTTGCATTTTTTAATACAGGCGCTGGAGCGCTTTTCGTGCGGCAGAGCGTGGTAGCATTTTCTCTCGGCAACACATAGTAGCATTTTTCCCGCGGTAGCGCGCGGCTAAAATAGGTTTACATTTGATATAATTCAATCCCACTATGGTCTGAGGGACCTTAAAATACCAAAACCATGAAGTTTTGGCTATTTCAGCCAAAACTGGGTAGTTTTTTAGAAATTCTGGGCATTTTGCAAGTTCAGGCGTTACAGCGCACTGCAGGGCGCTAGAGCGCACTATAGCGCTTTTCACGCGGCTAAAATAGGTTCACGTTTGGTATAATTCAGTCCCACAAGGGTCCTAGGGACCTTAAAATACCAAAACCATGAAGTTTTGGCCATTTCAGCAAAAAATGGGTAGTTTCTAAGAAATTAAGGGCATTTTGTAGTTTCAGACACTGCAGCGCGCTGGAGCGCTTTTCACGGGGCAGCGCGCGGTAGACCTTTTAGTGCGGTAGCGTGCGGCTAAAATAAGTTCACATTTGATATAATTTAGTCCCACTAGGGTCCTATTGACCTTAAAATACCAAACCCATGAACCTTTGGCCATTTCAACTAAAACTAGGCAGTTTAAAAGATATTCTTGGCATTTTGCAATTTCAGGTGTAACAGCGTGCTGCAGTGCGCTGGAGCCCGCTGGAGGGCTTTTCGCCTGGAAGCACGTGGCTAAAATAGGTTCACATTTGATATAATTCAGTCCCACTAGGGTCCTTGGGAACTTAAAATACCAAAACCACGAAGTTTTGACCATTTCAGCCAAAACTGGGCAGCTTTTAAGAAATTCTGGCAATTTTGAAATTTCAAGCGTTAAAGCGCACTGCAGCACGCAGTAGCTTTTCGCGTTGCAGTGCGTGGCTAAAATAGGTTTATATTTGATATAATTCAGTTCCACTAGGGTCCTAGGGACCTTAAAATATCAAAATAGTGAAGTTTTGGCTATATCATCCAAAACAGGGCAATTTTTAAAAAATTCTGGGAATTTTGTAATTTCAGACGTTCCAGCGCACTGGAGCGCTTTTCGCGGGGTAGCGTGTGGTTGCTGTTTTCACGCGGTAGCCATTTTGCGTGACTGCGCGCGGCTAAAATAGATTCACATTTGATATAATTCAGTTCCATTAGAGTCCTAAGGCCCTTAAAATACAAAAACCATGAAATTTTGGCAATTTTAGCCGAAACTGGGAAGTTTTTAAGAAATTTTGGGTATTTTGCAATTTCAGGCGCTGCAGCTCGCTGGAGCGCTTTTCATGCAGAAGTGCGCGGTAGCGCTATTCCCACGGCAAGGCACGATAGCGCTTTTCCCGCGGTAGTGCGTGGCTAAAATATATTCACATTTGAAATAATTCTGTCCCACTAGGGTCGTAGGGACCCTAAAATATCAAAACTGTGAAGTTTTGGCCATTTCAGCCAAAATTGGGCAGTTTTTAAGAAATTCTAGGCATTTTGCAATTTTAGGCGGTACAGCGGGTTGCAGTGCGCTGGAGCGCGCTGTAGCACTGGAGCGCGCAAGTAGCGCTTTATGCACAACAGTGCACGTCTAAAATAGGTGCACATTTGATATAATTCAGTCCCACTAGGGTCCTACGGACCTTAAAATACCAAAATCATGAAATTTTGGACATTCCAAGTAAAACTGGGCAGTTTTTAAAAAATTATGGGCATTTTGCAACTTCAGGCTTTGCAGCGCACTGTGGCGCATTTCGCGCGACAGCGCGTGGCTAAAAAAGGTTCACATTTGATTTAATTCAGTCCCACTAGGGTCCTAGGGACCTTAAAATACCAAAATCGTGAAGTTTTGGCCATTTCAGCAAAAACTGTGCAGTTTTTAAGAAATTCTAGGCATTCTGCAATTTCAGGCGCTGCAGCACTCTGGAGCGCTTTTCACGGGGCAGCACACGATTGCACTTTTCTCGCGATAGTGCGTTTCGCACGACAGTGCGTGGTTAAAATAGGTTCACATTTGATATATATAAGTCCCACGAGGGTCCTAGGGACCTTAAAATACCAAAACGTGAAGTTTTGGCCATTTCATCCAAAACTGGGCAATTTTTAAAAAATTCTGGGCATTTTACAATTTCAGGCGCTGCAGCGCGCTAGAGCGCTTTTAGCACGGCAGCGGGCGGTAGCGCTTTTCCAGGAGGAGCGCTTTTCCCGTGGCAGCGCACGGTTAAAAGAGGTTCACATTTGATATAAGTCAGTCCCACTAGGGTCCTAGGGACCTTAAAATACCAAAACCGTGAAGTTTTGTCCATTTTAGCCAAAACTGGGCAGTTTTTAAGAAATTCTGGGCATTTTATAACTTCAGGTGCTGCAGTGCGCTGGATCGCCTTTCGCGTGCCCGTGCGAGGGAGCTCTTTTCGCGTAGCAGCACGCGGTAACACTTTTTTCAAGCACCGTGTGACTAAAATAGGTTCATATTTGATAAAATTCAGTCCCACTAGGGTCTCAAGAACCTTAAATACCAAAACTATGAAGTTTTGGCTATTTCAGCGAAAACTGTGCAGTTCTTAAGAAATTCTGGACATTTTGCAAATTCAGGCTTTACAGCGCACTATAGGGCTTTTCGTGCGACAGTGCATGGCCAAAATAGGTTAACGTTTGATATAATTCAGTCCCACTAGGGTCTTACGGATCTTAAAATACTAAAACCATGAAATTTTGGATATTTCAGCCAAAACTGGGCTGTTCTTAAGAAATTCTGGGCATTTTGTAATTTTAGGCTTTGTAGTGTGCTGTAGCGCTTTTCGCGTGGTAGCGCATTTCGCGTGACAACGCGCGGCTAAAATAGGTTCACATTTGATATAATTCAGTCCCACTAGGGTCCTAGGGACCTTAAAAACCAAAACCGGGAAGTTTAGGCCATTTTAGCCAAAATTGGGCAATTTTTAAGATATTCTGGGCATTTTGCAATTTCAGGCGCTGCAGCTCGCTGGAGCGCTTTTCACATAGCAGTGTGCAGGAGCACTTTTCCTATGGCAGCGTGCGGTAGCACTTTTCTCGCGGTAATGCACGATTAAAATAGGTTCACATTTAATATAATTCAGTCCCACCAGGGTCCTAGGGACCTTAAAATACCAAAACCGTCAAGTTTTGGCCATTTCAGCCAAAACTGTGCAATTTGAAATAAATTCTGGGCATTTTGCAATTTCAGGCGCTGTAGCGCGCTAGAGGGTTTTTCGTACGGGAGCGCTCTGTTGCGCTTTTCATGCGGCAGCATGCGGCTAAAATAAGTTCACATTTGAAATAATTCAGTCCCACTAGGGTCCGAGGGACCTTAAATTCCCAAAACCGTGAAGTGTTGGCTATTTTAGCCAAAACTAGGCAGTTTTTAAGAAATTCTTGGCATTTTGCAATTTCAGACGCTGCAGCGCACTAGAGCGCTTTTCGCAGGGCAGCGCGCGGTTGCGCTTTTCGCACAGTAGCGCTTTTCGTGCGACACCGCACAGCTAAAATAGGTTCATATTTGATATAATTCAATTCCACTAGGGTCCTAGGGACCTTATATCAAAATCGAGAATTTTTTGCCATTTCAGCCAAAACTGGGCAGTTTTAAAAAAGTTCTGGGCATTTTGCATTTTCAGGCGTTGCAGCGCGCTAATGCGCGCTGTAGCACTTTTTGCACGGTAGTGTATTTGGCGTGACAACCCACGGTTAAAATAGGTTCACATTTGAAATAATTCAGTCCCACTAGGGTCCTAGGGACCTTAAAATACCAAACTCGGGAAGTTTTGCCATTTCAGCCTAAACCGGGCAGGTTTTTAAAAAATTCTGGGTATTTTGCAATTTCAGGTGCTGCAGCGCGCTGGAGCTCTTTTCGCAGGGCAGCGCGCGGTTGCAGTTTTCGTGTGGTAGCGCTTTTTGCGCGATAGGGCACGGCTAAAATAGGTTCACATTTGATATAATTCAGTCCCACTAGGGTCTTAGGGACTTTAAAATACTAAAACTGGGAAATTTTGGCCATTTCAGCCAAAACTTGGCAGTTTTTAAAAAGTTCTAGGCACTTTTCAATTTCAGACGTTGCAGCGCGCTGTAGCGCTTTTTGCGCTAGAGGGTATTTCGCGCGACAGCACGTGGCTTAAATAGGTTCACATTTGATATAATTCTATCCCACTAGGGTCCTAGGGACCTTGAAATCTCAAAACTATAAAGTTTTGGCCATTTCAGCCAAAACTAGGCAGTTTTTAAGAAATTCTGGGTGTTTACAATTTCAGGCATGGCTAAAATAGGTTCACATTTGATATAAATTAGTCCTACTAGGGTCCTACGACCCTTAAAATACCAAAACTATGAAGTTTTGGTCATTTCAACCAAAACTGGGTAGTTTTTAAGAAATTCTAGGCATTTTGCAATTTCAGGAGTTGCAACGCGCTGCAGTGCGCTGTACCGCTTTTTTTGCGACAACATGTGGCTAAAATAGGTTCACATTTGATATAATTTAGACCCACTAGTATCCTAGGGACCTTAACTTACCAAAATCATGAAGTTTTTGCAATTTCAGCCAAAACTGGGAAATTTTAAGAAATTATGGGCATTTTGCAATTTCAAGCGCTACAGCGCGCTGGAGCGCTTTTTGCATGGTAGCACGCGATTGCGCTTTTCGCATGGTAGTGCTTTTTGCGAGGTAGTGCTTTTCGCACAATAGTGTGCGGCTAAAATAGGTTCACATTTGATATAATTCAGTCCCACTAGGGTCTTAGGGACCATATAATACCAAAACAGTGAAGTTTTGGCCATTTAAGCCAAAACTGGGCAATTTTTAAGAAATTTAAAGCATTTTGCAATTTCAGGCGTTGCAGCGCGTTGCAGTGCGCTGGAGCGCGCTGTAGGGCTTTTCGCGCGGCAGCGTGTGGCTAAAATAGGTTAATGTTTGATATAATTTAGTCCCAGTAGGGTCCTACGGACCTTAATATACCAAAATCGTGAAATTTTGGACATTTCAACCAAAACTCGGCAGTTTTTAAGAAATTCTGGGCATTTTACAATTTCAGGTTTTGCAGCGCCCTGTAGCGCTTTTGGCACGCAGTAGCGCATTTTGCGCGTCAGCGCGCGGCAAAAATTAGTTCACATTTGATATAATTCAGTCCCACTAGGGTCCTAGGGACCTTAAAATACCAAAATCGCGAAGTTTTGGCCATATTAGCCAATACTAGGCAATTTTAAAAAAATTATAGGCATTTTGCAAATTCAGGCGCTGTAGCTCGTTGGAGCACTTTTCGCATGGCAGCGCGCTGTAACACTCGATTAAAATAGGTTCATATTTAATTTAATTCAGTCCCACTAGGGTCCTAGGGACCTTAAAATCCCAAAACCATCAAGTTTTGGCCATTTCATCCAAAACTGTGCAGTTTTTAAAAAATTATGGGCATTTTGCAATTTTAGGCGTTATAGCGCGCTAGAGAACTTTTCGCTCGGTAGCGCGCGGCTAAAATAGGTTCACATTTGAAAATATTTAGTCCCACTAGGGTCCTAGGAAGTTAAAATACCAAAACCAGGACTGTTTGGTATTTTCATCCAAAACATGGCATTTGTTATAAAATTCTGAGCATTTTGCAACTTCAGGCGGTGCAGCGCGCTGGAGCGGGTTTTGCGCATCAGCGCGCGTTAACACTTTTTGCGATGCAGTGCGCGGCTAAAATAGGTTCACATTTGATGTAATTCAGTCCGACTAGAGTCCTAGGGACCTTAAAATACCAAAACTGTGAAGTTTTGGCCATTTCAGCCAAAACTTGGCAGTTTTTAAGAAATTCTGGCATTTTGCAATTTCAGGAGCTACAGCGCCCTGAAGAGCGTTGTGGTGCTTTTTGCACGGCAGCATGCGACTAAAATGGGTTCACATTTGATATAATTCAGTCCTAGGGACCTTAAAATACAGAAATCGTGAAGTTTTGACAATTTAGCCAAAACAGGGCAGTTTTTAAGAAATTATGTGTATTTTGCAATTTTAAGCGTTACAGTGCGCTGGAGCGATTTTCGCAGGTTAGCTCGCGATTGCCCTTTTCGCGCGGTAGTGCTTTTCACGTAGCAGTGCTTTTCGCGCGACAGTGTGCGGTTAAAATAGGTTCACATTTGATATGTATCAATCCCACTAAGGTCCTAGGAACCTTAAAATACTAGAACGTGAAGTTTTGGCCATTTCTGTCAAAACTGCGTAGTTTTAAGAAATTCTAGGAATTTTGCAATTTCAGGAGCTGCAGTGCGTTGGAGCGCATTTCGCACGACAGCGCGTGGCTAAAATAGGTTCACATTTGATATAATTCAGTCCGACTAGGGTCCAAGGGATCTTAAAATACAAAAACCGTGAAGTTTTGGCAATTTCGGCCAAAACTAAGCAGTTTTTAAGAAATTCATGGCATTTTAAAATTCCAAGCGCTCCAGCGCGCTTAATCGCGCTGTAGTGCTTTTCGCACTGTAGCACTTTTCATGCGGTAGCGTGCGGTGGCACTTTTCGCGCTGCAGCGCGTGGTATTGCTTTTCAGGCAGCAGCACGCGATAGCGCTTTTTGCACGATAGCGCGTGGTATTGCTTTTCAGGCAGCAGCACGCGATAGCGCTTTTTTGTTTTTTCTTTATAAAACTTGGCACTCTCATAGGCATTTAACCTAAATTCATCAACTTCATTTAGTTACAGCAATCTCTGTGCCCCTGCCTTTTGGTGGTCAAAATTTAATTTCTTTATTGCCCAAAAGGCACGGTGCTCAAGTTCCACCGGAAGGTGACATGCCTTTCCATAAACGAGCTTATACAGAGACATTCCCAGAGGGGTCTTGAAGGCAGTTTTATAAGCCCAAAGGGCATCTTGAAGTTTTGAAGTCCAGTCCTCTCTATTTTGGTTCACATTTTTTTCTAATATTTGTTTAAGTTCTCTATTTGAGACTTCAACTTGCCCATTGGTTTGAGGGTGGTAGGGAGTTCCCACCTTGTGTCTCACCCCATAGCTTTTTAATATATTCTCTAACTGCCTATTGTAGAACTATTTTCCCCCATCACTAATCAAGAATCTGGTTATCCCAAATCTAGCTAGCACATGTTCCTTGAGAAATTTGACAACAGTTTTAGCATCATTATTGACACATGCCATAGCTTCAACCCATTTTGAAACATATTCAACTGCCACAAGGATATACAGATTGGCCTGGGACGAGGGAAAGGGTCCCATGAAGTCAATTCCCCAAACATCAAATAGTTCAACTTCAAAAACTCCATTTAAAGGAAGCTCATCTCTTTTTGATAAATTCCCGATTCTTTGGCATTTGTCACAACTTTTGACAAATTTAGCGGCATCCTTAAACAAATGGGGCCAAACAAATCCGGAATGAAGCACCTTTGCAGCCGTTCTCTCAATTCCATGTTGTCCTCCATAAGGAGATGTGTGTCAGTGGAACAGAATATTCTTGGTGTCAGAGTCAAGAACACATCTCCTTAAGAGTTGATCATTGCAACATTTATACAGAAAGGGATCATACTAAAAGTAATTTTTTATATTCACAAAAAATTGTTTTTTTTGTTGGTAACTCATATCTTTTGGTATGATTCCTCCTGCAAGGTAGTTTGCAATATCAGCGAACCAGGGTGGATCATTTATAGCTACCCCATAGAGCTTCTCATTGGGAAAGGATTCACTAATATCTATCGACTTATCATGATCAATGTGTATTAATCTGGATAAATGGTCAACAAGCACATTTTCACTCCCCTTCTTATCCCGGATTTCGAGATCACATTCTTGTAAGAGCAATACCCAACGTATCAAGCGTGGTTTTGCCTCTTTCTTTTGGAGGAGATACTTAATGGCAGCATGATCTGTGTAAACGATGGTCTTAGACCCGATTAGATACGACCTAAATTTGGTAAAATCAAAGATGACGGCTAAAAGCTCCTTTTCTATGGTGGCGTAATTTCTTTGAGCATCGTCAAGGAGTTTACTAGCATAGTAGATCGAATAGAAGGTTTTCTCTCTTCGTTGCCCAAGAACAGCGCCCACTGCAAGGTCACTCGCATCACACATAATTTCAAAAGGTGAATCCCAGATTGGAGCTGAAATTATTGGAGCAGAGATCAAGGCAATTTTTAGAGTATTTAATCCTTTTAGACAATCATTATCAAAATTGAACTCAACATCCTTTCCAAGCAATCTACAAAGTGGCATACTTATGTTTGAAAAATCCTTGATAAATCTACGATAAAAACCAGCATGCCCTAGGAAGTTTCTAATTCCCTTAACGTTGATGAGAGGAGAAAGTTTTTCAGTTACTTTAATCTTAGCTTTATCGACCTCTATCCCTCTCCTAGAAATTAAATGACCAAGAACGATACCCTCATCAACCATAAATTGACACTTTTCCCAATTCAAGATCAAGTTTGACTCTTCACATCTTTTTAACACCTTTCCTAGATTAATTAGGCAATGATCGAAAGAGGTTCCAACCATAGAAAAATCATCCATAAAAATTTCGAAGAACTCTCCTATCATGTCAGAGAAAATTGCCATCATACAGCGTTAAAAAGTAGCTGGTGCATTGCACAAACCGAAAGGCATTCTCCTAAAGGCGAATGTTCCAAAGGGGCAGGTAAAAGTTGTTTTCTCTTGGTCTTCGGGCGCAATCAGGATTTGATTGTATCCAGAATAACCATCAAGAAAAC
Organism: Gastrodia elata; assembly: GCA_016760335.1. Classification (NCBI taxonomy): domain Eukaryota; kingdom Viridiplantae; phylum Streptophyta; class Magnoliopsida; order Asparagales; family Orchidaceae; genus Gastrodia; species Gastrodia elata. Next base: position 33,770 of record JACERR010000173.1, read on the forward strand.
AAAAATAAGGATTTCCTACTAATCTATCAAGCACTTGGTCAATTAAGGGAAGGGGATAATAGTCTTTTTGAGTTGCTTTATTTAATCTCCTATAATCAATGCAAACTCGCCAACTAGTCACAGTCCTAGTGGGGATTAGCTCATTGTTGCTGTTGAGAATAATAGTCATTCCACTCTTTTTGGGAATCACATGTATAGGGCTCACCCAAGGGCTATCAGAAATGGGAAAAATGATCCCAGCATCTAAGAGCTTGATGATTTCCTTGTGAACTACTTCGTGGATGTTAGGGTTTAATCGCCATTGAGGTTCAATTGAAGGCTTAGAGTTGTCCTCCAATAGGATACGATGCATACACAGAGTTGGGCTAACCATCTTCAAATTTACAATACTCCACCCCATTGCCCTCTTATGTTCTTTTAAAATGATACATAAAAGATTCTCTTGATGTTGACTTAACAATGAGGAGAATATTACAGGAAGTGTTTCATCTTCTCCTAGGTATGTGTATTTTAAATGTGAGGGAAGAGGTTTTAAATCAATTTTAGGAGGGCAAATTATCGAAGGTTGAATCATCTTTCTTTCCTCAATTAATTCTTCGATAACTTCCGTTTCAGTGGAAACTTCATATTCCTCACTTCCCATCATTCCCTCTTCTCCCACATCTTCCATTAACCCAGCTTCTTCTAATAAATTGATCTCCCAACAATCCTCGTTTAACTTAGAAGGATGTTTCATAGAATCATTCACATGGAATTTAATCTCTTCCTCTCCATAATGCAGCATCAATTCCCCTTTGTCTACATCAATTAAGATTCGCTCTGTAGCCAAGAAAGGTCTACCTAAAATAATAGGAATCTCTTGATTTTCGTCTTCCATATCCAAGATTATGAAGTCTGCCGGGAAGATGAACTTGTCAACCTTTACAAGTATATTTTCCACAATTCCTAAAAGAGATTTTACAGATCTATCGGCAAATTGGAGTAGAATAGAGACAGTTTTAAATGATCAATTTCTAGTTTCTTGAATATGTAAAAAGACATCAAATTAACAGAAGCATCAAGATCATAGAGTATTTTTTGAAAAGATTGGCATCCAATCGTGCATGGGATAGTGAAACTCCCTGGATCCTTCTTTTTAATGGAACTTTTCTTTGAAGGATTGCACTGCATTCCTCTGTTAATACCACAGTCTCCTTTTCATCAATCTTCCTTCTCTTGGATAAGATGTCTTTCATAAACTTAGCATAACTAGGTATTTGTTCGAGGGCTTCAGCGAATGGGATATTAATATGGAGAGTTTTAAAGGTCTCAAGAATTTTTTGATATTGGACATCGAGTTTCTCCTTAGCCATACGCCGAGGATAAGGTATATGAGGGGTTTCCTTAGGTGGGTCTCTAAGTTCTTCCCTTGCGGCATCCCTTACCACACTCTCTTCTGTCCTTATTGCTTCTCCTTCTTCCTTTTCCCCTCTAGATTTAGCGATATCTTCACTATTCTCATTTCTTACAATCTCATGAGTAACCCTTCCACTTCTTAAAGTGATTGCGTTACCTGATTCACTTTCATATTTCCTGATCACCCCTACTAGTGAAGGTTGTTTTAACTGCTTCATTATATCATTCAATTTTTGTTTAATTCTTTTAACCGTCTGAGGAGAGTGTGCTCATGCCTGTTTAGTGTGGCGTCAGTTTTATTCATGAAATCAATAGTGGAGTTTTTAAATTCTTTTAGAGAATTTTCGAATCTTTCTCCATTCCTTCCATGATTCATGATCATATTAACACCTCTCAATTCCCCATCATTCTCCTAAAAGGGGCTTATATATCCAAATTCTAGCTTCTTATTAAGTAGGAAAATTTGATTTTGCAGTTCTAAGATTTATTGTGAGTTTCCTAGTGAATTACACTCTTTTTTATCCTTAGAATCATTCCCTTGGAGGGGCCATTGGTAAGCATTAATGGCCATTTCTTCTAAGAGATCATAGGCTTCCTCTTGGGTTTTTCCACTAATGGATCCCCCAGCGGCCGCATCAATGAGTGTCATCGTTGGAGCATTCAAACTATTGTAAGAGGTTTGCACTTGCATCTAGAGAAGGAACCCATGATGCGGGCAATGTCTGAGATACTCCTTAAAGCATTCTCACCCGTCATAGAGAGTCTCACCTTCCATTTGAGTAAACTTGGTGATCTCAATTCTCAACCGTTCAGTTTTAGCCAGAGGGAAGTATTTGGCTAAGAATTTCTTAGCCAAATCATCCCAAGTATGGATAGAATCGCTCGGTAAAGAGCTGAGCCAACTCTTGGCTCTATCTCTCAGTGAGAAAGGAAATAGCCTCAATTTAACTGCGTCATCGGAGACGCCGTTAAACTTGAAGGTATCACATATTTCAAGGAAGGTTGAAATATGTGAATTTGGATCTTCAGTAGCTAATCCTCCAAACTGATTATTTTGTACCATACTCAGCATAGAGGGTTTGATTTCAAAATTATCGGCTTCTATATTCGGCCTTACAATCGCATGGGGAATGCCCCTAACAGTGGGCAGTGCATAATCTCAATGTACTTTACCCCTATGCCCTTCTAAGTTTTCAGTGAAAGTGTCCATCACAGCTTATTGGTATTATAAATTTCGTTCTCGCCTAACTTGTGAGTATGTCCGTTCTATTTCAGGATCAAAAAGATATTCAATACAGACTCTTTTACTTATACAAGTTTCAATAAAGCTTATCAAGAATGATTTAGCAATAAAGATCAAACAGATATATATATATATATATATATATATATATATATATATATATATATATATTTCAGTAATGAAAGTAAATAAGAAATACAAAATGTTAGCTTGATAATTACAAAAGAAAATGTAAAACTACTAATATAAAAAAAATCAAATGCTTAAATCGCTAGCTTGTAAGTGCATTTCGCGCAACAACGTGGGGCTAATATAGGTTCACATGTGATATAATTTAGTCCCACTGGGGTCATAGGGACCTTAAAATCCCAAAACTGTGAAGTTTTGGCCATTTTAGCCAAAACTGGGCAGTTTTTAAGAAATTCTGGGCATTTTGCAATTTCAGGCGCTGCGGCGCTCTCCAGCGCTTTTCGCGCAATAGCGCGCGGTAGCGCTTTCCCGCGATAGCGCTCGGCTAAAATAAGTACACATTTGATATTATTCAGTCCCATTTGGGTTCTTGGGACCTTAAAAAACCAAAACCATCAAGCTTTGGCCATTTCATCCAAAACTGGGCAGTTTTTAAGAAGTTCTGAGCATTTTGCAGTTTCAGGCGTTATAGCGCGCTGCAGGGCACTGTATCGCTTTTCGTGCGATAGCATGTGGCCATAATAGGTTCACATTTGATATAATTCAGTCCCACTAGGGTCATAGGGACCTTAAATTACCAAAACCGTGCAGTTTTGGCCATTTCAGCAAAAACTGGGCAGTGTTTAAGAAATTCTGAGTATTTTGCAATTTCACGTGTTACCGCGCGCTGCAGTGCACTGTACCGCTTTTTGTACAGCAGCTTGTGGCTAAAATAGGTTCACAGTTGATATAATTCAGTCCCACTAGGGTCCTAGGCACCTTAAATTACCAAAACCATGAAGTTTTGGCCATTTCACCCAAAACTGGGTAGTTTTTAAGAAATTATGGGCATTTTGCAATTTTAGGCGCTACAGCGCGCTGGAGCGCTTTTCGGGCTGTAGTGCTTTTTACGTGACAGTGCGTGGTTAAAATAAGTTCACATTTGATATAATTCAGTCCAACTAGGGTCCTAGGGACCTTAAAATACCAAAACGTGATGTTTTGGCCATTTCAGCCAAAACTGGGTAGTTTTTAAGAAATTTTAGGCATTTTGAAATTTCAGGCATTGTAAGTGCTACAGTGCGCTTTTAGCGTGGTAGCGCATTTTGCACGATAGTGCGCAGCTAAAATAGGTTCACATTTGATATAATTCAGTCTCACTAGGGTCCTAGGGACTTTAAAATATCAAAACTGTGAAATTCTGGCAATTTCAGCAAAAACTGGGCAGGTTTTAAGAAATTCTGAGCATTTTTCAATTTCAAGCGCTGCGCGTGCAAAACTGAGAAATTTTGGCCATTTCAGTCAAAACTGGGCAGTTTTTATGAAATTCTGGGCATTTTATAATTTCAGGCTTTGCAGCGCACTGTAGCGCTTTTCGCGTGGTAGCACATTTTGCGTGATAGCGCGCGGCTAAAAGAGGTTCACATTTGATATAATTCAGTCTCACTAGGATTCTAAGTACCTTAAAATACCAAAGCCGTTAAGTTTTGGTCATTTTAGCCAAAACTGGGCAGTGTTTAAGAAATTCTTGGCATTTTGCAATTTCAGACGCTGTATCGCGTTGAACGGCATTTCTAGCGGCGGCGTGCGGGAGCACTTTTCGCACGGCAGCGCGCGGTAGTGCTTTTTGCGCGGTGGCGCGCATCTAAAATAGGTTCACATTTGATATAATTTAGTCCCACTAGGGTCCTAGGGACCTTAAAATATCAAAACTGTGAAGTTTTGGCCATTTTAGCTGAAACAGGGTGGTTTTTAAGAAATTCAGGGTATTTTGCAATTTCAGGCACTGCAGCGGGCTGGAGCGCTTTTCGCGCGGCAGCGCGCGATAGCGCTATTCCCACAACAACGTGCGGTAGCGCTTTTCCCCGCGGTAGCGCACGGCTGAAATAGGTTCACATTTGATATAATTTAGTCCCACTAGGGTTCTAGGGACCTTAAAATACATAAACCTGGAAGTTTTGGTATTTTCAGCCAAAACTTGGCATTTGTTATAAAATTTTTTGCATTTTGCAACTTCAGGCGCTGCAGTGCGCTTGAGCGCTTTTCGCGCGTCAGCGCGCGTTAACGTTTTTTGCGCAGAAGCGCGCGACCTAAATATGTTCACATTTGATATAATTCAGTCCCACCAGGGTCCTAGGAGCCTTGAAATACCAAAACTGGGAAGTTTTGGTCATTTCAGCCAAAACTTGGCAGTTTTTAAGAAATTCTGGCATTTTGCACTTTCAGGCGCTGAAGGGCGCTGAAGCGCGTTGTAGCGCTTTTCGCGCGGCAACGCCTGGGAGCGCTTTTTGCGCAACAGCGTGCGGCTAAAATAGGTTCACATTTGATATAATTATATCCCACAAGGGTCCTAGGGACCCTAAAATACCAAAACCGTGAAGTTTCGGCCATTTCAGCCAAAACTGGGCAGTTTGAAAGAAACTATGGGTATTTTGAAATTTCAGGTGCTGGAGCGCGTCGGAGCGCGCTGGAGCGCGTTGGAGCGTTTTCGTGCAGGAGTGCTCTGTAGCACTTTTTGCGCGGGAGCATGTGGCTAAAATAGGTTCACATTTGATATAATTCAGTCCCACCAGGGTCCTCGAAGTCTTAAAATATCAAAACCAGGAAGTTTTGGCCATTTCAACTAAAACTTGGTAGTTTTTAAGAAATTCTGGCATTTTGAAACTTCAAGCGCTGCAAGGCGCTGAAGCGCGCTGGTGCGCTTTTCATACTGCAGCGCTTGGGAGCGCTTTTTGTGCGGCATTGTACCGCTTAAATAGGTTTACATTTGATATAATTAAATCCCACAAGGGTCCTAGGGACCTTAAAATACAAAAATCGTGAAGTTTTGGCCATTTCAGTCAAAACTGGATAGTTTGAAAGAACTTATGGGCATTTTGCAATTACAGGTGCTGCAGCACGCTAGAGCATGCTGGAGCATTTTTCGGGCAGCTCTGGTGTAGCGCTTTTTGTACGGCAGCATGTGGCTAAAATTGGTTCATATTTGATATAATTCAATCCCACTAGGGTCCTAGGGACCTTAAATTACCAAAACCATGAAGTTTTGGCCAATTCAGTCAAAACTGGCTAATTTTTAAGAAATTCTGGGCATTTTGCAATTTCAGCCGCTGCAGCGTACTGGAGTGCTTTTCTTGGGGCAGCGCGCGATTGTACTTTTAGCGTAGTAGCGCTTTCTTGGGGCAGCGTGCGATTGCGCTTTTCGCGCGGTAGCGCTTTTTGCGCGTCAGCGTGCTGCTAAAATAGGTTCACATTTGATATAATTCAATCTCACTAGCGTCCTAGGGACCTTAAAATACGAAAACCGTGAAGTTTTGGCCATTTTAGCCAAAACTGTGCAGTTTTTAAGAAATATGGGCATTTTGCAATTTCAGGCGCTGCAGCGCGCTGGAGCGCTTTTCGCGCGGTAGCGCTTTTTTCCGTGGTAGCGCTTTTCCTATGGCAACGCACGACTAAAATAGGTTTATATTTGATATAATTCAGTGCTACTGGGGTCCTAGGGACCTTAAAATACCAAAACCGTGAAGTTTTGGTCATTTCAGCCAAACTGAGCAGGTTTTAAGAAATTCTGGGCATTTTACAATTTCAGTCGTTACACAGCGCGCTGCACTACGCTGGAGCATACTATAATGCTTTTTGTGCGACAACATGCTGCTAAAATAGGTTCACATTTGATATAATTCAGTCCCACTCGGGTCCTAGGGACCTTAAAATATGAAAATCATGAAGTTTTGGCTATTTCAGCCAAAATTGGGCAGTTTTTATGAAATTCTGGGCATTTTGCAATTTCAGGCTTTGCAGCGCGCTGCAGTGCGCTGGAGCGCAATGTACTGCTTTTCGCATGGTAGCGTACGGCTAAACTAGGTTCACATTTGATATAATTCAGTCCCACTATGGTTCTCGGGACCTTAAAATACCAAAATCGTAAAGTTTTGGCCATTTCAGCCAAAATTGGGAAGTTTTTAAGAAATTCAAGATATTTTGCAATTTCAGGCATTACAGCGCCTTGCAGTGCACTGGAGCGCGCTGTAGCTCTTTTCGTGTGGCAACGCGCAGCTAAAATATGTTCACATATGAAATAATTCAGTCCCACTAGGGTCATAGGGACCTTAAAATACCAAAACAGTGAAGTTTTGGCCATTTCAGCCAAAATTGGGCAGGTTTTAAGAAATTCTGGGCATTTTGTAATTTCAGGCATTACAAGCGCCCTGCAGTGCACTGGAGCGCGCAGTAGTACTTTTCGTGCGACAGCGCGCTACTAAAATAGGTTCACATTTGATTTAATTCGGTCCCACTAGGGTCCAATGGACTTTAAAATACCAAAACCGTGGAATTTTGGCCATTTCAGCCAAAACTAGGCAATTTTAAAGAAATTCTAGGCATTTTACAATTTCAGGCTTTGCAGCGCACTCTAGCGCTTTTTGCATGGTAGTGCATTTGGCGCAACAACACGCGACTAATATAGGTTCACATGTGATATAATTTAGTCCCACTAGGGTCCTAGGGAACTTAAATCCCAAAACTGTGAAGTTTTGGTCATTTTAGCCAAAACTGGGCAGTTTTTAAGAAATTATGAGCACTTTGGAAGTTCAAGCGCTGCGGCGCGCTCGAGCGCTTTTCGCGCAATAGCGCACGGTAACGCTTTTCCCGCGGCAGCGCGCGGTAGCGCTTTCCCGCAGTAGCGCTCAGCTAAAATAGGTACATATTTGATATTATTCAGTCCTATTTGGGTCCTTGGGACCTTAAAAAACCAATACCGTGAAGCTTTGGCCATTTCATCCAAAACTGGGCAGTTTTTTAAAAATTCTGGGCATTTTGCAATTGCAGGCGTTACAGCGCGCTACAATGCGATGTAGCGCTTTTTGCGCGACAGCATGTGGCCATAATAGGTTCACATTTGATATAATTCAATCCCACTAGGGTCATAGGGACTTTAAATTACCAAAACCGCGCAGTTTTGACAATTTCAGCAAAAACTGGGCAGTGTTTAAGAAATTCTGGGCATTTTGCAATTTCACACGTTACAGCGCGCTGCAGTGCGCTGTAGCGCTTTTTGCGCGGTAGCTTGTGGCTAAAAAAGGTTCACCATTAATATAATTCAGTCCCACTAGGGTCCTAGGGACCTTAAATTACCAAAACCATGAAGTTTTGGCCATTTCAGCCAAAACTAGGTAGTTTTTAAGAAATTATGGGCATTTTGCAATTTCAGGCGCTACAAGCGCACTAGAGCGCTTTTCGTGCAGTAGTGCTTTTTTCGCAACAGCGCATGGTTAAACTAAGTTCACATTTGATATAATTCAGTCCCACTAGGGTCCTAGGGATATTAAAATACCAAAACGTGAAGTTTTGGCCATTTCAGCCAAAACTAGGCAGTTTTTAAGAAATTTTAGGCATTTTAAAATTTCAGGCATTGCAGGCGCTACAGTGCGCTTTTTGCGTGCTAGTGCATTTCGCACGACAGTGCACAGCTAAAATAAGTTCACATTTGATATAATTCAGTCTCACTAGTGTCCTAGGGACTTTAAAATACTAAAACTGTGAAATTTTGGCCATTTCATCCAAAACTGGGCAGGTTTTAAGAAATTCTGGGCATTTTTCAATTTCAAGTGCTGCAGCGCGCAAAACCAAGAAATTTTGGCCATTTCAGTCAAAACAGGGCAGTTTTTATGAAATTCTGGGCATTTTGCAATTTCAGGCTTTACAGCGCACTGTAGCGCTTTCCGCGTGGGAGCGCATTTTGCGCGGTAGCACGCAGCTAAATGAGGTTCACATTTGATATAATTCTATCTCACTAGGGTCCTAAGTACATTAAAATACCAAAGCCGTGAAGTTTTGGCCATTTTAGCCAAAACTGAGTAGTTTTTAAGAAATTCTGGGCATTTTGCAATTTCAGACGCTGTATCGTGCTGGATCGCATCTCTAGCGGAGGCGTGCAGGAGCGCTTTTCACGCGGTAGAGCTCTATGCGCGGCAGCGCGCGTCTAAAATAGGTTCACATTTGATATAATTCAGTCCCACTAGGGTCCTAGGGACCTTAAAATACCAAAACTGTGAAGTTTTGGCCATTTTAGCTAAAACTGTGTGGTTTTTAAGAAATTCTGGGTATTTTGCAATTTCAGGCGCTGCAGCGGGCTGGAGCGCTTTTCGCGCGGCAGCGCGCGATAGTGCTATTCCCACATCAACACGCGGTAGCACTTTTCCCGCGGTAGTGCACGGCAAAAATAGGTTCACATTTGATATAATTTAATCCCACTAGGGTCCTAGGGATCTTAAAACGTCAAAACTAGGAAGTTTTGGTATTTTCAACCAAAACTTGGCATTTGTTATAAAATTTTGTGCATTTTGCAACTTTAGGCGCTGCAGCGCGCTTGAGCACTTTTCGCGCGTTAGGGCGCCTTACCGTTTTTTGCGCAGAAGCGTGCGGCTTAAATAGGTTCACATTTGATACAATTCAGTCCCACCAGGGTCCTAGGAGCCTTGAAATACCAAAACTGGGAAGTTTTGGTCATTTTAGACAAAACTTGGCAATTTTTAAGAAATTCTGGCATTTTGCACTTTCAGGCGCTGAAGGGCGCTGAAGCGCGTTGTAGCGCTTTCCGCGCGGCAATGCCCGGGAGCGCTTTTTACGCGACAGCGTGTGGCTAAAATAGGTTCACATTTGATATAATTATATCCCACAAGGGTCCTAGGGACCCTAAAATACCAAAATCGTGAAGTTTTGGCCATTTCAGCCAAAACTGGGCAGTTTGAAAGAAATTATGGGTATTTTGAAATTTCAAGCGCAGGAGCGTTTTCATGCAGGAGCGCTCTGTAGCTCTTTTTGCGCGGCAGCAAGCAGCTAAAATAGGTTCATATTTGATATAATTCAGTCCCACCAGGGTCCTCGAAGTCTTAAAATACCAAAACTGGGATGTTTTCGCCATTTCAACCAAAACTTGGCAGTTTTTAAAAAATTCTGGCATTTTGAAACTTCAGGCGCTGCAGGGCGCTGAATCGCGCTAGAGCGCTTTTCATACCGCAGCGCTTGGGAGCGCTTTTTGCGCGGTAGTATGCGGCTAAACTAGGTTTACATTTGATATAAATAAATCCCACAAGGGTCCTAAGGACCTTAAAATACAAAAACCGTGAAGTTTTGGCCATTTCAGTCAAAATTGGGTAGTTTGAAAGAAATTATGGGCATTTTGCAATTACAGGCGCTGCAGCGCGCTAGAGCACGCTGGAGCATTTTTCGGGCAGCTCTGCTGTAGCGCTTTTTGCACGGCAGCATGTGGCTAAAATTGGTTCACATTTGATATAATTCAGTCCCACTGGGGTCCTAGGGACCTTAAATTACCAAAACCATGAAGTTTTGGCCAATTCAGCCAAAACTGGGTAGTTTTTAAGAAATTATGGGCATTTTGCAATTTCAGGCGCTGCAGCATGCTAGTGCGCTTTTCTTGGGGCAGCACGCGATTGCGCTTTTCGCACGGTAGCGCTTTTCGCGCGTCAGTGCGCTGCTAAAATAGGTTCACATTTGATATAATTCAGTCTCACTAGCGTCCTAGGGACCTTAAAATATGAAAACCGTGAAGTTTTAGCCATTTTAGCCAAAATTGGGCAGTTTTTAAGAAATTCTGGACATTTTGCAATTCCAGGGCTGCAGCGCGCTCGAGCGCTTTTCGCACGGCAGCGCGCGGTAGCGCTTTTACCGCGGCAACACGTGGTAGCGCTTTCCCGCGGCAGCGCATGACTGAAATAGGTTAACAATTGATATAATTCAGTCCCACTTTGGTCCTAGGGACCTTAAAATACCAAAACTTTGAAGTTTTAGCCATTTCAGCCAAAATTGGGCAGTTTTTAAGAAATTCTGGGCATTTTGCAATTTCAGGCGCTGCAGCGCGCTGGATTGCGTTTCGCGTGGAGGCGCGCGGGAGCGCTTTTCACGCGGCAGCACGCGGCAGCACGCGGTAGCCCTTTTCGCACGGCAGCACGTGGTTAATATAGGTTCACATTTGATATAATTCAGTCCCACTAGGGTCCTAGGGACATTAAAATACCAAAACCGTGAAGTTTTAGCCATTTTTGCCAAAACTGGGCAGTTTTTATAAAATTCTGGGCATTTTGCAATTTCAGGCGTTACAGCGCGCTGCAGGGTGTTATAGCACTTTTCGCACGGCAGTGCATGGCTAAAATATGTTCACATTTGATATAATTCAGTCCCACTAGGGTCATAGGGACCTTAAATTACCAAAACCATGCAATTTTGTCCATTTCAGCAAAAATTGGGCAGTTTTTAAGAAATTATGTGTATTTTGCAATTTCAAGCGCTGTAGCACTTTTCACTGGGCTGCACGCGGAATCGCTTTTTGCGCGGCAGCGCTCGGTTAAAACAGGTGTGCATTTGATATAATTCAGTCCCACTAGTGTCCTAGGGACCTTAAAATACCAAAACGGGTAAGTTTTGGCCATTTTAAGCAAAACTGGGCAGTTTTTAAGAAATTCTGGGCATTTTTAAATTTCATGCGTTACAGCGCGCTGCAGCACGTTGGAGTGCTTTTCGCGCGGCAGCATGTGGCGATAATAGGTTCACATTTGATATAATTCAGTCCCATTAGGGTCCTAGGGACCTTAAATTACCAAAACCATGAAGTTTTGGCCAATTCAGCCAAAACTGGGCAGTTTTTAAAAAATTTTAGGCATTTTGCAATTTCAGGCATTATAGCGCGTTGCAGGGCGCTGTAGCACTTTTCGCGTGACAGCGCGTGGCTAAAATAGGTTCACATTTGATATCATTCAGTCCCACTAGGGTCACAAGGACCTTAAATTACCAAAATCGTGCAGTTTTGGCCATTTCAGCAAAAATTGGGCAGTTTTTTAGAAATTCTGTGCATGTTGCAATTTCAAGCGTCGTAGCGCGCTGGAGCACTTTTCACATGGCGGTGCGCAGAATCGCTTTTTGCGCGGCAGCGTGCGGTTAAAATAGGTGTGCATTTGATATAATTCAGTCCTACTAGGGTTTTAGGGACCTTAAAATACCAAAACGGAGAAGTTTTGGCCATTTTAGGCAAAACTGGGCAGTTTTTAAGAAATTCTGGGCATTTTTTAATTTCATGCATTACAACGCACTGTAGCGCTTTTCGCGCGGCAGCATGTGGCTATAATAGGTTAACATTTTATATAATTCTGTCCCACTATGGTCCTAGGGACCTTAAAATATCAAAACTGTGAAGTTTTGGCCATTTCAGCCAAAATTGGGTAGTTTCTAAGAAATTTTGGGCATTTTGCAATTTCAGGTGCGGCAGCGCGCTGGATTGCCTTTCGCATGGCGGTGCGGGGAGCACTTTTCATGTGGCAGCACGCGGTAGCGCTTTTTGCACGACAGCGCGCGGTTAATATAGGTTCACATTTGATATAATTCAATTCCATTAGGGTCCTAGGGACATTAAACTACCAAGACCATGATGTTTTAGCCATTTTAGCCAAAACTGGGCAGTTTTTAAAAATTCTATGCATTTTGCAATTTCAGGCGCTGCAGCGCGCTCGAGCGCTTTTCGTGCAGTAGCGCGCGTTAGCGCTTTTCCTGCGGCAGCGCGCGGTAGCGCTTTCCCGCAGCAGCGCGCAGCTAAGATAGGTTCACATTTGATATAATTCAGTCTCATTAAGGTCCTAAGGACCTTAAAATACCAAAACTGTGAAGCTTTGGCCATTTCATCCAAAACTGTGTAGTTTTTAAAAAATTCTGGGCATTTTGCAATTTCAAGCGTTACAGCGCCCTGCAGGGCGCTGTACCACTTTTTGCGCGGCAGCGCGCGGCTAAAATAGGTTCACATTTGATATAATTCAGTCCCACTAGGGTCATAGGGACTTTAAATTATCAAAATTATACAGTATTGGCCATTTCAGCAAAATTGGGCAAGTTTTAAGAAATTCTGTGTATTTTGCAATTTCAAGCGCTGCAGCGCGCTTGAGCACTTTTCACGGGACTGCGCGTGGAATCGCTCTTCGCACGGCAGCCCGTAGTTAAAATAGGTGTGCATTTGATATAATTCAGTCCTACTAGGGTCCTAGGGACCTTAAAATACCAAAATCGAGAAGTTTTGGCCATTTTAGGCAAAACTGGGCAGTTTTTATAAAATTCTAGGAAGTTTTCAATTTCACGCGTTACAGCGTGCTGCAGTGCGCTGTAGCACTTTTTGCGCGGCAGCATGTGGCCATATAGGTTCACATTTCATATAATTCAGTCCCACTAGGGTCCTAGGGACCTTAAATTACCAAAACCATGAACTTTTGGCCAATTCAGCCAAAACTGGGCAGTTTTTAAGAAATTCTGGGCATTTTGCAATTTCAGGCGCTGCAGCGTGCTGGAGCGCTTTTCATGGGGCAGCGTGCGATTGCGCTTTTTGCGCGGTAGCACTTTTCGCGCGTCAGCGGACTGGAGCATTTTTCGTGCGACAGCGCTCTGTAACGCTTTTCGCGCGTTAGTATGCGGCTAAAGTAGGTTCATATTTAATATAATTCAATCCCACTATGGTCCTAGGCACCTTAAATTACCAATACTATAAAGTTTTGGCCATTTCAGCCAAAACTGGGTAGTTTTTAAAAAATTCTGAGCATTTTGCAATTCCAAGCGCTGCAGCGCGCTGAAGCACTTTTTGAAGGGCAGCGCGCGGTTGCACTTTTTGCGCTAGAGCGCCTGGGAGCATTTTTCGTGTGGTAGCGCTATGGAGCGCTTTTCGCGCTGGAGCATGTCGCTAAAATATGTTCACATTTGATATAATTCAATCCCACTAGTGTCATAGGGGTTTTAAATTAGCAAAATCGTGAAGTTTTGGCCATTTCACAGCCAAAATTGGGCAGGTTGAAAAAACTTATGGGCATTTTGCAATTTCAGGCGCTGCAGCGCGCTGGAGCATTTTTCTTGCGGCAGCGCCCTGTAGCGCTTTTCACGCGGCAGTATGAGGCTAAAATAGGTTCACATTTTGTATAATTCAGTCCCACTAGCGTCCTAGGACCATAAATTACCAAAACCGTAAAGTTTTGGCCATTTAATCCAAAACTAGGCCATTTTTAAGAAATTCTAGGCAATTTGCAATTTCAGGCACTGCAGTGCGCTGGAGCAATTTTCGCGCAATAGTGCTTTTACCGCGGTAGCGCGTAGCTAAAATAGACTCACACTTGATATAATTCAGTCCCACTAAGGTCCTAGGGACCTTAAAATACCAAAACCGAGAAGTTTTGGCCATTTCAGCCAAAATTGGGCAATTTTTAAGAAATTCTGGGCATTTTGCAATCTCAGGCGCTGCAGCGCGCTAGTGCGCTTTTCGCAGGGCAGCGTGCGGCTGCGCTTTTCGCGCGGTCGCACTTTTTGCGCGACAACACGTAGCTAAAATACGTTCACATTTGATATAATTAAATCCCACTAGGGTCCTCGGGACCTTAAAATACCAAAACAGGGAAGTTTTGGCCATTTCAGCCAAAACTGGGCAGTTTTTAAGAAATTCTGAGCATTTTGCAATTTCAAACGCTGCAGCGCGTGCGAGCGCTTTTCGCGTGGTAGCGCGCCGCTAAAATAGGTTCACTAGGGTCTTAGGGACCTTAAAATGCCAAAACAAGGAAGTTTTGGCCATTTCTACCAAGACTAGGCAGTTTGAAAGAAATTCTGGGCATTTTGTAATTTCAGGCGCTGCAGCGCGCTGGAGCATTTTTCGTGCGGCAGCGCTATGTAGCGCTTTTCGCACGATAGCATGCGGCTAAAATAGGTTCACATTTGATATAATTCAGTGCTACTAGGGTCCCAGGGACCTTAAAATACTAAAATCGTGAAGTTTTTAGCCATTTTAGCCACAACTATGCGGTTTTTAAGAAATTCTGGGCATTTTGCAATTTCAGGCGCTGCAACGCGCTGGAGAATTTTTCGTGCGGCAGCGCTCTGTAACGCTTTTCGCGCGTTACTATGCGGCTAAAGTAGGTTCACATTTAATATAATTCAGTCCCACTAGGGTCCTAGGGACCTTAAATTACGCAAACCGAGAAGTTTTGGCTATTTCAGCCAAAACTTGGCAGTTTTTAACAAATTTCGGGGAATTTAGCAAATTCAGGCTTTGCAGCGCACTATAGCGCTTTTCGCGTGGTAGCGCATTTTGCACGACAGTGTGCGACTAAAATAGGTACACATTTTATATAGTTCAGTCTCACTAGGGTCCTAAGGACCTTAAAATACTAAAATCATGAAGTTTTGGCCATTTCAGCTAAAACTGGGCAGTTTTTAAGAAATTTTGGGCATTTTGCAATTTCAGGCTTTGCAGCGTGCTGTAGCGCTTTTTGCGTGGTAGCGCATTTTGCACAGCAGCGCACGGCTAAAATAGGTTCACATTTGATTTAATTCAGTCCCATTAGGGTCCTAGGAGCCTTAAAATATCAAAACCGGAAAGTTTTGGCCATTTCAGCCAAACTGGGCAGTTTTTAAGAAATTCTGGGCATTTTGTAATTTTAGGCGCTACAGCGCGCTGGAGCACTTTTTGCGGGGCAGCGCGATAGCGCGCGACTAAAATAGGTTCACATTTGATATAGTTCAGTCTCACTAGGGTCCTAGGGACCTTAAAATACCAAAACCGGGAAGTTTTGGCCATTTCAGCCAAAACTGGGCAGTTTTTAAGAAGTTTTAGGCATTTTGCAATTTCAGGCGCTGCAGCGCGCTGGAGCGTTTTTCGTGCGGCAGCGCTATGTAGCGCTTTTTGCGCGGCAGCATGCTGCTAAAATAGGTTCACATTTGATATAGTTCAGTCTCACTAGGGTCCTAGCGACTTTAAAATACCAAAACTGTGAAGTTTTGGCCATTTCAACCAAAACTGGGCGGTTTATAAGAAATTTTGGGCATTTTGCAAGTTCAGGTGCTGCAACCCGCTGGAGCGTTTTTTTGTGCTGCAGCGCTCTGTAATGCTTTTTGCGCGTTTGTATACGGCTAAAGTAGGTTCAAATTTAATATAATTCAGTCCCACTAGGATCCTAGGGATCTTAAATTACTAAAACCGAGAAGTTTTGGCCATTTCAGCTAAAACTGGGCAATTTTTAAGAAATTATGGGCATTTTTTAATTTCAGGCGTTACAGTGCCTTGCAATGCGCTGTAGCGCGCTGGAGGGCTTTTTGCCCGGCAGCGCGCGGCTAAAATAGGTTCACATTTGATATAATTCAGTCCCACTAGGGTCATATGAACCTTAAAATATAAAGACTATGAAGTTTTGGCCATTTAAGCCAAAACTAGGCAATTTTTAAGAAATTTTGGGCATTTTGCAATTTCAGGCGCTGCGCCGCCCTGGAGCGTACTGGAGTGTTTTTCGTGCGGCAGCACTCTGTAACGCTTTTCGCACGTTAGTATGCTGCTAAGGTACGTTCACATTTATTACAAATCTGTCCCACTAGGGTCCTAGGGACCTTAAATTACAAAAATCGTGAAGTTTTGGCCATTTCAGCCAAAACTGGGCAGTTTTTAAGAAATTTTGGGCATTTTGCAATTCCAAGCGCTGCAACGCGCTGAAGCGCTTTTTGAGGGGCAACGCGCGATTGCGCTTTTCGCGCGGTAACGCTTTTCGTGCGTAGCTAAAATAGGTATACATTGATATAATTCAGTCCCACCAGGGTCCGAGAAGCCTTAAATCCTAAAAACCGGGATGTTTGGGCTATTTCAGCCAAAACTGGGCAGTTTTTAAGAAATTTTGGGCATTTTGTAATTTCAGGCGCTGCAGCGCGCTGGAGCGCTTTTGGAGGGACAGCGCACGGTTGCGCTTTTCGCGCGGTAGCTCTTTTCACCGATAGTGCGCAACTAAATTAGGTTCACATTTGATATAATTCAGTCCCACCAGGGTTCTAGAAGCCTTAAAATACCAAAATCGGGAAGTTTTGGCCATTTCTGCCAAAACTTGGCAGTTTTTAAAGAAATTCTAGGCATTTTTCAATTTCAAGCGCTGCAGCGCGCTGCAGGGTGTTGAAGCGCGCTTGGCGCTTATCGCACGACAGTGCTTTTTGCGCAGCAGTGTGCGACTAAAATAGGTTCACATTTGATATAATTAAATCCCACAAGGGCCTAGGGACATTAAAATACCAAAACCGTGAAGTTTTGGCCATTTCAGCCAAAACTGGGCAGTTTGAAGGAAACTCTAGGCATTTTGCAATTTAAGGCGCTGCAGCGCGCTAGAGCTCCCTTGAGCATTTTTCGTGCGGTAGTGCTCTGTAACGCTTTTCGCACGGCAGCATGTCGCTAAAATATCTTCACATTTGATATAATTCAATCCCACTAGTGTCATAGGGACCTTAAAATACCAAAATCGTGAAGTTTTGGCCATTTCAGCCAAAATTGGGCAGTTTGAAAGAAATTATGGGCATTTTGCAATTTCAGGCGCAGCAGCACACTGGAGCACACTGTAGCATTTTCGTGCGGCAGCGCTCTGTAGCGCTTTTCACGCAGCAGCATGTGGGTAAAATAGGTTCACACTTGATATAATTCAGTCCCACTAAAGTCCTAGGGACCTTAAAATCCTAAAACTGTGAAGTTTTGGCCATTTCAGCCAAAACTATACAGTTTTAAAGAAATTCTGAGCATTTTGCTATTTCAGGAGCTGGAGCGCGTGGTAGCGCTTTTCACGCGGCAGCGCCCTGGAGCGCTTTTCGCGCTGTAGCACGTGGTTAAAATAGGTTCACTGGGGTCTTATGGACCTTAAAATACCAAAACAAGGAAGTTTTGGCCATTTTCAGCCAAAACTGGGCAGTTTGAAAGAAATTCTGGGCATTTTGCAATTTCAGGCGCTGCAGCGCGCTGGAGCGTTTTTCGTACGGCAGCGCTATGTTGCACTTTTTGCACGGCCGCATGCTACTAAAATAGGTTCACATTGGATATTATTCAGTTCTCCTAGGGTCCTAGGGACCTTAAATTACCAAATCCGAGAAGTTTTGGCCATTTCAGCCAAAATTAGGCAGTTTTTAAGAAATTCTGGGCATTTTGCAATTTCAGGCGCTGCAGTGCGCTGGAGCATTTTTCGTGCGGCAGTGCTATGTTGCACATTTTGCGCGGCCGCATGCAACTAAAATAGGTTCACGTTTGATATTATTCAGTCCTCCTAGGGTCCATGGGACCTTAAATTACCAAAACCGAGAAGTTTTGGCCATTTCAGCCAAAATTGGGCAGTTTTTAAGAAATTCTATGCATTTTGCAATTTCATGCGCTGCAGCGCGCTGGAGCGCTTTTCACGGGGCAGCGCATGGTTGTGCTTTTCGCGCGGTAGCGCTTTCCACGCGATAGCGCGCGGCTAAAATAGGTTTACATTTAATATATTCAGTCCCACTAGGGTCCTAGGTACTTTAAAATACCAAAATAGTGAAGTTTTGGCCATTTTAGCCAAAACTGGGCAGTTTTTAGAAATTCTGGGCATTTTGCAATTTCAGGCGCTGCCGCGCGCTCGAGCGCTTTTCGTGCAGTAGAGCACGGTAGCGCTTTTCCTGCGGCAGCGCGCGTTAGCGCTTTCCCGCGGCAGCGCGCGGCTAAAATATGTTCATATTTGATATAATTCAGTCCCACTTTGGTCCTAGGGACCTTAAAATATCAAAATCGGAACTTTTGGCCATTTCAGCTAGAACTGGATTGTTTTTAGGAAATTCTTGGCATTTTTTTAATTTCAGGCGTTACAGTGCACTGGAGCGCGCTGTCGGTCTTTTTGCCCGGCAGCGTGCCGCTAAGATAGGTTCACATTTGATATAATTCAGTCTCACTAGGGTCATAGGGATCTTAAAATATAAAAATCGTGAAGTTTTGGCCATTTAAGCCAAAACTGGGCAATTTTTAAGAAATTCTGAGCATTTTGCAATTTCAGGCGTTACAGCGCGCTACATTGTGCAGAAGCGCGCTGCACCTCTTTTCGCACGGCAGTGCGTGGCTAAAATACGTTCACATTTGATATAATTTTGTCCCACTAGGGTCCTTGGGACCTTAAAATACCAAAACCGGGGAGTTTTGGCCATTTCACCAAAAACTTGGCAGTTTTTAAGAAATTCTTGGCATTTTGCAATTGCAGGCGCTGCAGCGCACTGGAGCGATTTTCGCGAGGTAGCGCGCAGTTGCGCTTTTCACGCGGTAGCACTTTTCGCGCGAGAGCGCGTGGCTAAAATAGGTTCACATTTGATATAATTAAATCCCACTAGGGTCCTCGGGACCTTAAAATACCAAAACTGGATAGTTTTTAAGAAATTCTGAGCATTTTGCAATTTCAGGCACTGAAGCGCGTGGTACCGCGTGTGAGCGCTTTTCGTGCGGTAGCACGCGGTTAAAATAGGTTTACTAGGGTCTTAAGGACCATAAAATCCCAAAACAAGGAAGTTTTGGCCATTTCAGCCAAAACTGGGCAGTTTGAAAAAAATTCTGGGCATTTTGCGTGCGCTTTTCACGCGGCAGCACGAGCAAGAGCTTTTCGCGCGGCTGCGCGCTGGAGCGCTTTTCGCGCGGTAGCGCTTTTCGCGCGGTAGTGCGCGGTTAAAATAGGTTCACTAGGATCTTAGGGACCTTAAAATACTAAAACAAGGAAGTTTTCGCCATTTCAACCAAAACTGGACTGTTTGAAAGAATTTCTGGGCATTTTGCAATTTCAGGCGTTGCAGCGTGCTGGAGCATTTTTCGTGCGACAGCGCTATGTAGCGCTTTTGACGCGACGGCATGTGGCTAAAATTAGTTCACATTTGATATAATTCAGTCCCACTATGGTCCTAGGGAACTTAAAATACCAAAACCGTGATGTTTTAGCCATTTCAGCCAAAACTGGGCGATTTTAAAGAAATTTTGGGCATTTTGCAAATTCAGGCGATGCAACGCGCTGGAGCGCGCTGGAGCATTTTTTGTGCGGCAGCGCTCTGTAACGCTTTTTGCACGTTAGTATGCGGCTAAAGTAGGTTCACATTTAATATAATTCAGTCCCACTAGGGTCCTAGGGACCTTAAATTACCAAAACCATGAAGTTTTGGCCATTTCAGCCAAAACTAAGCAGTTTTTAAGAAATTTCGGGGAATTTAGCAATTTCAGGCTTTGTAGCGCACTGTAGCGCTTTTCTCGTGGTAGCGCATTTTGCACGACATCGCACGGCTAAAATAGGTTCACATTTGATATAGTTCAGTCTCACTAGGGTCTTAGGGACCTTAAAATACCAAAACCGCGAGGTTTTGGCCATTTCAACTAAAACTGGGCAATTTTTAAGAAATTCTGGGCATTTTGCAATTTCAGGCTTTGTAGTGCGCTGTAGCGCTTTTCGCGTGGTAGCATATTTCGTGCAGCAGCGCGTGGCTAAAATAGGTTCACATTTGATATAATTAAGTCCCACCAGGGTCCTAGGAGCTTTAAAATACCAAAACCACGGGTAGTTTTGGATATTTCAGCCAAAACTGGGTAGTTTTTAAGAAATTCTGGGCATTTTGCAATTTTAAGCGCTGCAGCGCATTGGAGTGCTTTTCGCGGGGTAGCGCGTGGTTGCTGTTTTCGCGCGGTAGTGCTTTTAGCGCGATAGCGCGCCTAAAATAGGTTCACATTTGATATAATTAAATCCCACTAGGGTCCTCGGGACCTTAACATTCCAAAATTGTGAAGTTTTGCCCATTTCAGCTAAAACTGGGTAGTTTTTAAGAAATTCTGAGCATTTTGCAATTTTAAACGCTGGAGCGCGCGGTAGCGCTTTTCACGTGGCAGCGCGTGCGAGCGCTTTTTGTGCGGCTGCGTCCTGGATCGCTTTTCGCGCTGTAGCACGTGGTTAAAATAGGTTCAATAGGGTCTTAGGGATCTTAAAATACCAAAACTGGGCAGTTTGAAAGAAATTCTGTGCATTTTGCAATTTCAGGCGCTGCAGCGCGCTAGAGCATTTTTTGTGTGGCAGCGCTATGTTGCACTTTTCGCGCGGCTGCATGCGGCTAAAATAGGTTCACATTTGATATTATTCAATCCTCTTAGGGTCCTAGGGACCTTAAATTACCAAAATCGAGAAGTTTTGGCCATTTCAGCCAAAATTGGGCAGTTTTTAAAAAATTCTGGGCATTTTGCAATTTCAGACGCTGCAGCGCGCTCGAGCGCTTTTCATGCAATAGCGCGCGGTTGCGCTTTTACTGCGGCAGTGCGCAGTAACGCTTTCCCGTGGCAGCGCGAGGCTAAAATAGGTTCATATTTGATATATTTCAGTTCCACTATGGTCCTAGGGCCCTTAAAATACCAAAACCGAAAAGTTTTGGTCATTCCAGCCAGAACTGGGCTGTTTTTAGGAAATTCTTAGCATTTTTTAATTTCAAGCGTTACAGCGCTGCAGTGCGCTGGAGCGCGCTGTGGGCTTTTCGCCCGGCAGCGCACGGCTACGATAGGTTCACATTTGATATAGTTCAGTCTTACTAGAGTCATAGGGACCTTAAAATATGAAAGCCGTGAAATTTTGGCCATTTAAGCCAAAACTGGGTAATTTTTAAGAGATTCTGGGCATTTTGCAATTTCAGGCATTACAGTGCGCTACATTGCGCAAAAGCGCGCTGTACCTCTTTTCGCACGATAGTGCGCGGCTAAAATATGTTCATATTTGATATAATTCAGTCCCACTATGGTCCTAGGGACCTTAAAATACCAAAATCGGGTAGTTTTGGCCATTTCAGCCAAAACTGGGCAGTTTTTAAGAAATTCTGGGCATTTTGTAATTTCAGGCGCTGCAACGCGCTGGAGCATTTTTCGTGCGGCAGCGCTCTGTAACGCTTTTTGCGCGTTAGTATGCAGCTAAAGTAGGTTCACATTTAATATAATTCAGTCCCACTAGGGTCCTAGGGACCTTAAATTACCAAAACTGTGAAGTTTTGGCCATTTCAACCAAAACTGGGCAGTTTTTAAGAAATTCTGGGCATTTTACAATTTCAGGTGCTGCTGCGCGATGTAGTGCACTGTAGCGCTTTCCATGCGGCAGCACGTGGCTAAAATAGGTTCACATTTGATAAAATTATGTCCCACTATGGTCATAGGGACCTTAAAATACAAAAACCATGAAGATTTGTCCGTTTCAGCCAAAACTGGGCTATTTTTAAGAAATTCTAAGCATTTTGCAATTTCAAGCATTACAGCGCACTGCAGGGCGCTGGAGCGCGATGTACAGCTTTTCGCGCTGTAGTGCGTGGGTAAAATAGGTTCACGTCTGATATAATTCAGTCCCACTAGGGTCCTAGGGACCTGAAAATCTAAAAACCGTGAAGTTTTGGCCATTTCAGCCAAAACTAGGTAGTTTTTAAGAAATTCTTGGCATTTTGAAATTTCAGGTGCTGTAGCGCTTTTTACGGGGTAGCGCGCGGTTGCGCTTTTTGCGCGGTAGCACTTTTCACGCGATAGCGAGCAGGCTAAAATAGGTTCACATTTAATATAATTCAGTCCCACTAGGGTCCTAGAGACTTTAAAATACCAAAATCGTGAAGTTTTGGACATTTTAGTCAAAACTGAGCAGTTTTTAAGAAATTCTAGGCATTTTGCAATTTCAGGCATTATAGCGTGCTGCAGTGCGCTGGAGCGCGAGGGTACCGCTTTTCACGCTATAGTGCACAGCTAAAATAGGTTCACATTTGATATAATTTAGTCCCACTAGGGTCCTGGGGACCTTAAAATACCAAAACCGTGATGTTTTAGCCATTTCAGTCAAAATTGGGTAGTTTTTAAGAAATTCTGGGTATTTTGTAATTTCAGGCATTATAGGGCGCTGCAGTTCGCTGGAGCGCGCTCTAGGGCTTTTTGCCCCATAGCACCCAGCTAAAATAGGTTCACATTTGATATAATACAGTTCCACTAGTGTCCTAGGGACCTTAAAATACCAAAACCGGGAAGTTTGAGTATTTTCAGCCAAAACTTGACATTTGTTATGAAATTCTGGGTATTTTGCAATTTCATGTGCTGCAACACGTTGGAGTGCTTTTCGCGCGTCAGCGCGCATTATCGCTTTTTGCGCAATTGTGCGCGGCTAAAATAGGTTCACATTTGATATAATTCAGTCCCACCATGGTCCTAGGAGCCTTAAAATACCGAAACCGAGACATTTTGGCCATTTCAGCCAAAATTGGGCAGTTTTTATGAAATTCTGGGCATTTTACAATTTCAGGCGCTGCAGCATTTTTCATGTGGCAGTGCTCTGTAGCGCTTTTCACATGGTAGTATGCGGCTAAAATAGGATCACATTTGATATAATTCAGTCCCACTAGGGTCCTAGGACCTTAAATTACCAAAACCATGAAGTTTTGGCCATTTCAGCCAAAACTGAACAGTTTATATGAAATTCTGGGCATTTTGCAGTTCCAAGCACTGCAGTGCGCTGGAGCGCTTTTCGCGGGGCAGCGCGCGATTGCGCTTTTTGCGCGGTAGCTAAAATATGTTCACATTTGATATAATTCAGTCCCTCCAGGGTCTGAGAAGCCTTAAAATACCAAAACTGGGAAATTTTCACCATTTCAGCCAAAACTGGGTAGTTTTTAAGAAATTCTGGGCATTTTGCAATTTCAGGCGCTGTAGGGCACTGAAGCGCTTTTCGCGCGGCAGCGCCCTGGTAGCGCTTTTTGCACGGTAGCGTGCAGCTAAAATAAGTTCACATTTGATATAATTAAATCCCACAAGAGTCCTAGGAATCTTAAAATACCAAAACAATGAAATTTTGGCCATTTCAGCCAAAATTTATGCAGTTTGAAAGAAATTCTAGGCATTTTGCAATTTTATGCGCTGCAGCGCGCTCGAGCGCGCTTGAGCATTTTTTGTGCGGCAGCGCTCTGTAGCGCTTTTTGCACGGCAGCATGCTGCTAAAATAGGTTCACATTTGATATAATTCACTTCCACTAGGGTCATAGGGATTTTAAAAATTCCAAAACTGTGAAGTTTTCACCATTTTAGCAAAAACTGGGCAGCTTTTAAGAATTGCTGGGCATTTTGCAATTTCAGGCGCTGCAGCGCGCTGGAGCGCTTTTCGTGGGGCAGCGCGCGGTTGTGCTTTAAGCGCGGTAGTGCTTTTTGCGCGACAACGCGAGGCTAAAATTGGTTCACATTCGATATAATTGAGTCCACTATGGTCCTAGTGTAACAACCTGGTGTTGTTACTAGCGTGTTTAACTCCAAATTTAGGGGAATTAAGTAGAAATTAGAACGTTAATTTTAGGCAAATAAAAATTAAATAAAAATATCCTCAAATGAAGCATATCAAGGGCATCCTTCTACCAAAAATTTGAGCGCAATCAGAGTTCCGGATCATCCTAAATAAATTCGGGAATTTTAAACTTCAGGAGTCAATAAAAGATAAAATAAAAGTGAGATTTCATAAATTTTTGTATATTTGAATTAAGCATTATAAGAGGACACTATATTTTATGTTTCGTAATTTTTCGGGCTCTGAATTAATCGTAGAGAAATTTTGAAGTTTTTCACTTAAAAATTAATAAAAAATAAAATACTTGTCCAAATGCAGTAATTTTTGAACGCTTGCGTTTGTCTTGTCGAGACAGTCATTTAAATACCAAGTTTGTAATTTTTAATGTTTGTTTGCCCATTTAATCGAATCATGGAATTTTAGCTATTTTTAGCCACTCGATTTTGATCGAGTGGCCCTCAGCAGTTTGTTTGGATATTTAATAGCCTCTCTTCTTAACCTAAACTTCCTAAACCTAACCTCTCCCTCAACCAAAAATTCCCTATCCCTCCAGCATAAGCCGATCAAGTTTCGCTCCTTCACAAGCAAGGCACGCCTCTCCTCCTTCCTTTTCTTCTCCACGCGTCGATCGCTCCCTTCTCCCCCACAACCGGTGCCGGCAACTCCTCACTTCTTCCTCACGTAGCAAGCCGGGTTGCTCCATCCTCTCGGCCGTGCCACCTCCACCCTCTAATCTGAGCAGCCGGTCTTCTGCCATCCTCTCAGTCGAGCACCCCGTTTCTCTTGGCCGAGCTGCAGCTCTCTTCATCGATTGAGCTCCTCTTCCTTGATCGACTAGTAGCAGTTGCTGATCCGACAACTTGATTTCCTCTCAATTAAATGCCGATCCTCCTTAGCCCGATCGATGCTCGCTTCAAGCGTCGATGTTCCTTCTAGCCGCAGCAACCCTCTCGTTCGTTGGCAAGGTAATAAATCCTATAAATCTGAATTTAATGGATCTAACCATTGTTGGTAATTTATCAATTTATTACTTGTTTAATTAGAGGTTCATTAGCTCTATGGATGTGCCTGATTTAAGCCTTCTCTTTCATTGGCTAGACTTAAAATTGCTATACATATGTTGTTTTTCATATTAAATCCTCTTTTGCCATGCAAGGATTTATGAATGTACGCATGTAACTATCTCTCTATCACCCCAAAACAAACAATACAAACTCTTAAGGTGATAAAATATAGCAAAATTTAATCAATTTCAGGCGTTGCAGCGCATTGGAGCAATTTTCGAACGGTAGTACATTTCGCGCAAGAGCGCGTGGCTAAAATTGGTTCACATTTGATATAATTAAATCCCACTAGGGTCCTAGGGACTTTAAAATACCAAAACAGTGAAGTTTTGGTCATTTCAACCAAAACTGAGCAGTTTTTAAGAAATTCTAGGCATTTTGCAATTTCAGGCGTTACAGCGCGCTGCAATGCGCTAGAGCGCGCTGTAGCGCTTTTCGCGCGGCAATGCGCGGCAAAAATATGTTCACATATGACTTCCATTAGGGGCCTAGGGACCTTAAAATACTAAAACCGTGAAGTATTGGCCATTTGAGCCAAAACTGGGCAGTTTTTAAGAAATTCTGGGTATTTTGCAATTTCAGGTGTTACAACGCAATTTATTTTGCTGGAGCGCGCTGTAGGGCTTTTTTTCCCAGCAGCGCATGACCAAAATAGGTTCACATTTGATGTAATTCAGTTCCACTAGTGTCCTAGGGACCTTAAAATACCAAAACCGGGAAGATTTGGTATTTTCAGCCAAAACTCACATTTGTTATAAAATTTTGGGCATTTTGCAATTTCAAGTGCTGCAGCACGCTGGAGCGCTTTTCGCACGTCAGTGTGCGTTATTGCTTTTTGTGTGGCTGCGCGCGGCTAAAATAGGTTCACAATTGAAATAATTCAGTCCCACCAGGGTCCCAAGAGCATTAAAATACCGAAACCGGAAATTTTGGCCATTTCAGCCAAAACTGGGCAGTTTTAAGAAATTCTGGGCATTTTGCAATTTCAGGCGCTATAGCGCACTGGAGCGCACGGTTGCGCTTTTCGTACTGTAACGCTTTTTGCGTGCAGCTAAAATAGGTTCACATTTGATATAATTCAATCCCACCAGGGTCCTAGATGCCTTAAAATCCCAAAACCGGGAAGTTTTGGCCATTTCAGCCAAAAACTGGGCAGTTTGAAAGAAATTTTGGGCATTTTGCAATTTCAGGCGCTGCAGCGTGCCAGAGCGCGCTTGAGCATTTTTCGTGTGGCAGCACTCTGTAGCGCTTTTTGCGCGGCAGCATGCTGCTAATATAGGTTCACATTTGATATCATTCAGTCCCACAAGGGTCATAGGGAGCTTAAAATACCAAAACTGTGAAGTTTTTCGCCATTTCAGGAAAAACTCGGCAATCTTTAAGAAATTATGCGCATTTTGCAATTTCAGGTGGGTGCTGCAGCGCACTGGAGCGTTTTTCGCGAGGCCTCGCGCGGTTGCGCTTTTCGCGCGATAGCACTTTTTGCACGACAATGCGAGGCTAAAAAAGGTTCACATTCGATATAATTCAGTCCACTAGGGTCCTAGGGACCTTAAAATACCAAAACTGAGAAATTTTGACCATTTCAGCCAAAACTAGGCAGTTTTTAAGAAATTCTGGGCATTTTGCAATTTCAGGCGTTACAACGTGTTGGTGCTATTTTCGCACAGTAGGGCATTTCGCGCGACAGTGCGCGGCTAAAATTGGATCGCATTTGATATAATTCAGTCCCACTAGCATCCTATGGACCTTAAAATACCAAAATCGGGAAGTTTTGGTAATTTCAAAAAAAACTGGGCAGTTTTTAAAAAATTCTGGGCATTTTGCAATTTCAGGTGCTGTAGCGCTTTTCGTTCGGCAGCGTGCGGTAGCGCTTTTGCCACAGTAGTGCACGGTAGCCCTATTCGCACGACAGCACGCAGCTAAAATAGGTTCACATTTGATATAAATCAGTCCCACAATGGTCCTACGGACCTTAAAATACCAAAACCGTGAAGTTTTGGCCATTTCATCCAAAACTGGGCAGTTTATAAGAAATTCTGGGAATTTTGCAATTTCAGGCGTTACAACGCACTGCAGTTCGCTGGAGGGTGCTGTGGGGCTTTTCTCCCAGCGGTGCACTGCTAAAATAAGTTCACATTTGATATAATTCAGTTCCACTAGTGTCCAAGGGACCTTAAAATACCAAAACCTGGAGCGCTTTTCGTGCCGCAACGCGCAGCTAAAATATGTTCACATTACATATAATTCAGTCCTACTATGGTCCTAGGGATCTTAAAAATACCAAAACCGTGAAGTTTTGGCCTTTTCAGGCAAAACTGGGCTGTTTATAAGAAATTCTGGGCATTTTGCAATTTCAGGCGCTACAGCGCGCTGGAGCACTTTTCGTGCGACAACGCACGGAAGCGCTTTTCGTGCGGCAGTGCACGGCTTAAATAGAATGACATTTGATATAATTTAGTCCTACTAGGGTTCTAGGGACCTTAAAATACCAAAACCGTGAAGTTTTAACCATTTCAGCCAAAATTGGGCAGGTTTTTAAAAATTCTGGGCATTTTACAATTTCAATCGCTGCAGCGCACTGGAGCGCTTTTTGCGCGGCAGCGCGCGGCTAAAATAGGTTCACATTTGATATAATTCTATCCAACTAAGGTCTTAGGGATCTTAAAATACCAAAACCGTGAAGTTTTAGCCATTTCAGCCAAGACTGGGTAGTTTTTAAGAAATGCTGGGTATTTTGCAATTTCAGGCACTGCAACGCGCTGGAGCGCTTTTCGCGCTGCAGCGCGCGGGAGCACATTTTGGGTGGTAGCGCGCGCTTGAAATATGTTCACATTTGATATAATTCAGTCCCACTAGGGTCCTAAGGACCTTAAAATACCAAACCGTGAAGCTTTGGCCATTTCAGACAAAACTGGGCAGTTTTTAAGAAATTCTAGGCATTTTGTAATTTCAGGAGCTGCAACGCGCGGCAACCTGCAGCTAAAATAGGAAAACATTTGATGTATTTCAGTCCCACTAGGGTCCTAGGGGCCTTAAAATACCAAAACTGGGAGGTTTGGGCATGAGCCAAAACTGGGCAGTTTTTAAGAAATTCTGGGCATTTTGCAATTTCAGGCACTGCAACGCGCTGGAGCGCTTTTCGAGCAGCAACGCGCGATAGCGCTTTTCGCGTGGCAGCGCGCGTTAGCGCTTTTCGCACGACAGCGCGTGGCTAAAACAAGTTAATATTCAATATAATTCAGTCCCACTAGAGTCCTAGGAGCCTTAAAATTCCAAAACCGTGAAGTTTTGGCCCTTTCAATCAAAATTGGGTAGTTTTAAAGAAATTCTGGGCATTTTACAATTTCAGGCGCTGCAGCGCGTTGGAGCGCTTTTCGCGCGGCAGCGCTCTGTGGCGCTTTTCGCGCGGCAGCGCTCTGCAGCGCTTTTCGCGCGGCTCACGCATCTAAAAGAGGTTCACATTTGATATAATTCAGTCCCACTAGGGTCCTAGGGACCTTAAAATACCAAAATCGTGAAGTTTTAGCCATTTCAGCCAAAACTGGGAAGTTTTTAATAAATTTTGGGCATTTTGCAAATTCAGGCGCTGTAGTGCGCTGGAGCGTTTTTCGCGTGGGAGCACTTTTCGCGCGGTAATGCGTAGCTTAAATAGGTTCACATTTGATGTAATTCAGTCCCACTAGGGTCTCAGGGACCTTAAAATACCAAAACCGTGAAATTTTAGCCATTTCGGCCAAAACTGGGCGGTTTTTTAAGATATTCTGGGTATTTTGCAATTTTAGGCACCGCTCCCGCATTGGAGCGCTTTTCACGTGGGAGCGCACGCTAGCATTTTTAATGTGGCAGCGTGTGATGAAATAGGTTCATATTTGATATAATTCAGTCCCACTAGTGTCCTAGGGGTCTTAAATACCAAAACCGTGAAGGTTTGTCTATTTATGCCAAAACTCGGGACGTCTTAAGAAATTATGGGCAATTTGCAATTTCAGGCGCTGTAGTGCGCTAGACCGCTTTTCATGTGGCAGCGTGCAGTAGCGCTTTTCATGCGGCAGCGCGCGGCTAAAATAGGTTCCCATTCGATATAATTCAGTCCCACAAGGGTCCTAGGGACCTTAAAATACCAAAACCATGAAGTTTTGGTCATTTCAGCCAAAACTGGGAAGTTTTTAAGAAATTTTGGTCATTTTGCAATTTCAGGCGCTGCAGCATGCTAGAATGCTTTTCGCGTGGGAGCGCTTTTCGCGCGGGAGCGCTTTTCGCGCGGTAGCGCGCACTTTAAATAGGTTCACATTTGATATAATTCAGTCCCACTAGGGTCCTAGGGACCTTAAAATACCAAAACTGGGAAATTTTAGCCACTTCAGCCAAAACTAGGCAATTTTTAAGAAGTTCTGGGCATTTTAGAAATTCAGGCGCTGCAATGCGCTAAAGAGCTTTTCATGTAGCAGTGTGCGTTAGCACTTTTTGTGCGGTAGCACGTGGCTAAAATAGGTTCACATTTGATATAATTCAGTCCCACTAGGATCCTAGGGGCCTTAAGAGACCAAAACCGTGAAGTTTTGGCCATTTCAACGAAAATTGGACTATTTTTAAGAAATTCTGGGCATTTTACAATTTCAGGCGCTGGAGCGCTTTCGCGCGGCTAAAATATGTTCATATTTGATATAATTCAGTCCCATTAGGGTCGTAGGGACCTTAAAATACCAAAACTGTGAAGTTTTGGCCTTTTCATACAAAACTGGGCAGTTTTAAAAATTTTTGGGCATTTTGCAATTTCAGGCACTACAGCGCGCTGGAGCGCTTTTGCGCTGGAGCACTTTCGCGCTGGAGCTATTTTCGTGCAGTAGCGTGCGGGAGCGCTTTTCCGTGGCAGCGCGCGGCATAAATATGTTCACATTTGATATAATTCAATCCCACTAGGGTCCTACGGACCTTAAAATCCCAAAACCGTGAAGTTTTAGCCATTTCAGCCAAAACTGGGCAGTTTTTAAGAAATTCTGCGCATTTTGCAATTTTAGGCGCCATTGCCGTAATGGAGTACTTGTCGCGCAGCAGCGCAGGAGAGTGCTTTTCGTGCATCAGCACGTGGTTTAAATAAGTTCACATTTGATATAATTTAGTCCCACTAGGGTCCTAGGCACCTTAAAATATCAAAATCGTTAAGTTTTAGCCATTTCAGCCAAAACTGAGCAATTTTTAAGAAATTCTGGGCATTTTGCAATTTCAGGTGTTGCAACACGCTGAAGCGCTATTAGTGCGGTAGCATGCGTTAGCTCATTTCTTACGGTAGCGCGTGGTTAAAATAGGTTCATAATTTATATAAGTCAGTCCCTCTAGGGTCCTAGGAGCCTTAAGATATCAAAACCATAAAGTTTTGTCTATTTCAGCCAAAACTTGGCAACTTTTACTAAATTCTAGTCATTTTGCAATTTCAGGCGCTGCAGCGCGCTGAATCATGCTAGAACGCATTTTGCGCGGCAGCGCGCCATAGCGCTTTTTGCGCATCAGCGCGCGGCTAAAATAGGTTCACATTTGATAACATTTTGTCCCACTAGGGTCCTAGGGACCTTAAAATTCCAAAACCGTGAAATTTTAGTCGTTTTCAGCCAAAATTGAGAGGTTTTAAGAAATTTTAGGCATTTCGCAATTTCAGGCGCTGCAGCGCTCTGAATCGCGCTAGAGCGCTTTTCGCACGGCAGCGTGCGGTAGCACTTTTCTGCGGTAGCACATTTCTGCAGCAGCGCTTTTCACGCTGCAAAGCGCGGTAGCTCTTTTCGCGCAGTAGTGCGCGGTTAAGATAGGTTCACATTTGATATAATTCAGTCCCACTAGGGTCCAAGGGACCTTAAAATACCAAAACCGTTAAATTTTGGCCATTCAAGCCAAAACTGGGTAGTTCTTAAGAAATTCATGGCATTATTCAATTTCAGGCGCTGGAGCGCTTTTCGGGCGGCAGCGCGTGGGAGCACTTTTCGCGCTTCAGCACCGTAGCGCTTTTCGCGTGGCGGCGCACGGCTAAAATAGGTTCATATTTGATATAATTCAGTCCTATTAGGTCCAAGGGATGTTAAATTCTCCAAACTGTGAAATTTTGGCCATTCAAGTCAAACTGGGCAGTTTTATGATATTCTAAGCATTTTGCAATTTCTGGCGCTGCAGCGCGCTGATTCGCGCTGGAGCGCTTTTCGCGTGGCAGCGTGCGATAGCGATTTTTGCGCTGCAGCGCACGGCTAAAATAAGTTCATATTTGATATAATTTAGGCCCACTAGGGTCCAAGGGACCTTAAAATACAAAATCCGCGAAGTTTTGGCCGTTTCAGTCAAAACTAGGCAGTTTCTAAGAAATCCTTGGCATTTTGCAATTTTAAGCGCTGCAGCGCGCTGAATCGCGCTGGAGCCCTTTTTGCGCGACAACGCGCGGTAGCGCTTTTCGTGCAACAGCGTGCGGTATGGCTTTTCGCGCAGCAGCGCGGGATTGTGCTTTTTGCGCGGCAGCTCGCTGCTAAACAAGCTCACATTTGATATAATTCAGTCCCACTAAAGTCCAATGGACCTTAAAATACAAAATTGTCAAATTTTAGCCATTTCAGCCAAAACTGGGTAGTTTTTAAGAAATTCTATGCATTTTGCAATTTTAGACGCTGCAGCGTACTGAATCGCACTGGAGCGCTTTTCGAGTGGCAGCGTGCAAGAGCACTTTTCGTGCTGCCGCGCGCGGTAGCACTGTTCGAGCGCCAAGGAGCTGCTAAAATAAGTTCACATTTGATATAATTCAGTCCCACAAGGGTCCTAGGGAGCTTAAAATACCAAAATCGTGAAATTTTGGCTATTTCAGCCAAAACTGGGAAGTTTTTAAGAAATTCTAGGCATTTTGAAATTTCAGGCACTGCAGCGCGCCGAATCACGCTGGAGCGATTTTTGAGCGGCAGCACGTGGGTGCGTTTTTCGCGCGGCAGCGCGCGGCTAAAAAAGGTACACATTTGATATAATTCAGTCCTTCTAGGGTCCAAGGGACCTTAAAATTCCAAAATCATTAAATTTTTGCCATTCAAGCCAAAACGTAACAGTTTTTAAGAAATTCTAGGCATACTACAATTTCAGGCGCTGCAGCGCGCTGAATCACAGTGGAGCACTTTTCGAGCGACGGCGCGCGGTAGCGCTTTTCGAGCGACGATGTCCGGTAGCTCTTTTAGCGCGGCAACGCGTGGTAGCGCTTTTCGCGCGGTGGGCGTGGCTAAACTAGGTTCACATTTGGTATAATTCAGTCCCGCTATGGTCTTTGGGACCTTAAAATACCAAAACCGTGAAGTTTTGGACATTTCAGCTAAAACTGGGCAGTTTATAAGAGATTCTAAGAATTTTGCAATTTCAGGCGCTGGAGCGCTTTTCGCACTGCAGTGCTCGGTAGTGCTTTTCGCGCGGTAGTGCTGTTCGCTCTATAGCGCGTGGCTGCAATAGGTTCACATTTGATATAATTCAGTCTCGCTAGGGTCTTAGGGACATTAAAATACCAAATCCGTGAAGTTTGGCCATTTTAGTAAAAGTTGGGAAGTTTTAAAGAAATTCTAGGCATTTTGTAATTTCAGGCGCTGCAGCATGCTGAATCATGCTAGAACGCTTTTCGCGTGGCAGCGCGCGATAGCGCTTTTCGCGAGATGGTGTGTGGCTAAAATAGGTACACATTTGATATAATTCAGTCCCGCTAGGGTCAAAGGGACCTTAAAATACCAAAATCATGAAATATTGGTCATTCAAGCCAATACTGAAAATTTTTAAGAAATTGTAGGCATTTTGCAATATCAGGCGCTCCAGCACGCTGAATCGCGCTGGAGCGCTTTTCGAGCGGCGGCGCGCGGTAGCGCTTTTCGCGCTGCAGGGCGCGGCTAACATAGGTTCATATTTGATATAATTCAGTCCCGCTAGGATCTTTGGGACCTTAAAATATCAAAACCGTGAAGTTTTGGCTATTTCAGCCAAAACTGGGCAGTTTTTAAGAAATTCTAGGCATTTTGAAATTCCAGGAGTTACAGCACGCTGCAGTGCGCTGGAGCGCTTTCCGAGCGGCAGCGCAGGAGAGTGTTTTTTTGCACTATAGCACACGGTAGTGCTTTTCGCGCGGTAGTGCGCGGCTTGAATAGGTTCACATTCGATATAATTTAGCCTCACTAGGGTCCTAGGGACATTAAAATACCAAAATCATGAAATTTTGGCCATTTCAGCCAAAACTGGGCAGTTTTAAAGAAATTCTAGGCATTTTGCAATTTCAGGCACTGCAAGCGCGCTGAATCGCGCTGGAGCACTTTTCTAGCGGCAGCGCGTGAGAGGGTTTTTCGCGCTGCAGCGCCAGTAGCGCTTTTCGCGCGCCAGCGCACGACTAAAATAAGTTCACATTTGATATAATTCTATCCCACTAGGGTCTGAGGGACCACCTTAAAATACCAAACCCGTGAAATTTTGGCTATTTCAGCCAAAGCTGGGCATTTTTAAGAAATTCTAGGCACTTTGCAATTTCAGGCACTGCAGCCCGCTGAATCGCGCTGGAGTGCTTTTCGAGTGGTAGCACGCGGGAGCGCTTTTCACGCGGCAGCGCACGTTAGCGCTTTTCTCGCGGTAACACGCGGCTAAAATAAGTGCACATTTGCTATAATTCAGTCCCACTTAAGGCTAAGGGACCTTAAAATACCAAAACCGTGAAATTTTGGCAATTTCACAGCCAAAACTGCAGTTTTTAAGGAATTCTGGG
Source organism: Gastrodia elata (assembly GCA_016760335.1). Lineage (NCBI taxonomy): Eukaryota > Viridiplantae > Streptophyta > Magnoliopsida > Asparagales > Orchidaceae > Gastrodia > Gastrodia elata. The sequence goes on from JACERR010000173.1 coordinate 67,523, forward strand.
CATTTTGCAATTTCAGGCATTACTACTGCGCGCTACAAAGCGCTGGAGCGCGCTGTAGCGCTTTTCAAGGGGCAGCGCACGGTAGTACTTTTCGCACTGCAGCGCGCCAGAGCGCTTTTCGCGCAGCTAAAATAGGTTTACATTTGATATAATTGAGTCCCACTATGGTCCTAGGGACCTTAAAATACCAAAACTGTAAAGTTTTATCCTTCATTTCAGCCAAAACTAAGTAGTTTTTAAGAAATTCTTGGTATTTTACAATTTTAGGCGCTGCAGCGCGCTGAATCGCGCAGGAGCGCTAGTCGCGCGGTAGCGCTTTTCGTGCTACTGCATGCGGCTAAAATAGGTTCACATTTGATATAATTCAGTCCCGTTAGGGCCCAAGCGACCTTAAAATACAAAAACTATGAAATTATGGCCATTTCAGCCAAAACTCGGCAGGTTTTAAGAAATTCTAGGCATCTTGCAATTTCAGGCGCTGCAACACGTTGAATCATGCTGGAGCGCTTTTTGCACGGTGGCGCGTGGCTAAAATAGGTATTCATTTGATATAATTCAGTCGCACTAGGGTCCAAGGGACCTTAAAATACCAAAATCATGAAATTTTGGCCATTTAAGCTAAAACGCGGCAGTTTTTATAAAATTCTATGCATTTTGCAATTTCAGGACCTGCAGCGCGCTGAATCGCGCTGGAGCGCTTTTCGCACTGCGGTGCGCAGCTAAAATAGGTACACATTTGATATAATTCAGTCCCACTAGGGTCTAACCGACCTTAAAATACCAAAATCGTGAAACTTTGGCCATTCAAGCCAAAACTTGGCAGTTCTTAAGAAATTCTAGGCATTTTGCAATTCCAGGCGCTGAATCGCGTTGGAGCGCTTTTCGCGCTGCAGCCCTCGGTAGCGCTTTTCGCACGGCAGCGTACGGGAGCACTTTTCGCGCTGCAGGGCATGGTAACGCCTTTCACGCAGCAGCGCACAGTTAAAATAGGTTCACATTTGATATAATTTTGTCCCATTAGGGTCCTAGCGACCTTAAAAATACCAAAACTGTGAAATTTTGGCCATTTCAGCCAAAATTGGGTAGCTTTTAAAAAATTCTAGGCATTTGCAATTTCAGGCACTGCAGCGCATTGAATCGCGCTGGAGGGCTTTTCGCGGGGAAGCGTGCGGTAGCGCTTTTCGTGCGGCAGCGCGCGGTAGCGCTTATCGCGCTGCAGAGCGCGGTAGCGCTTTTTACGCAGTAGCGCGCGGCTAAAATAGGTTCACATTTGATATAATTCATGCCCGCTAGTGTCCAAGTGACCTTAAAATACAAAAATCGTGAAGGGTTTGCCATTTCAGTCAGCCAAAACTAAGCAGTTTTTAAAAAATTCTTAGCGTTTGACAATTTTAGGTGTTGCAGCGCGCTGAATCGCGCTGGAGCGCTATTCACACGGTAGTGCTTTTCGTGCGGCGGTGTGTTCCTAAAATGGGTACACATTTGATATAATTCTGTTCCACTAGTGTCCAAGAGACCTTAAAATACAAAAACTATGAAATTTTGGTCATTTCAGCTAAAATTTGGCAGTTTTTAAGAAATTCTAGGCATTTTGCAATTTCAGGCGTTGCAACGCCCTGAATCACGCTGAAGCGCTTTTCACACGGTGGCACGCGGCTAAAATAGGGAAGTTTTTAAGAAATTCTAGGCATTTTGCAATTTCAGGCGTTACAAGCGCGCTGAATCGCACTGGAGCGCTTTTTGAGCGGTGACGCACGGTAGCGCTTTTCGCGCTACAAGGCGCGGCTAAAATAGGTTCACATTTGATATAATTCAGTCCCGCTAGGGTTCAGGGATCTTTAAATACCAAAAACCGTAATGTTTTGGCCATTTCCGTAAAAATTGGGCAATTTTTAAGAAATTCTATGAATTTTGCAATTTCAGGCGTTGCAGCGTGCTGAATCACGCTTGAGCGCCTTTCCCACGACAGCGCGCAGTAGCGCTTTTTGCGCGATGGCGCGTGACTAAAATAGATTCACATTTGATATAATTCAGTCCCACTAGGGTCCAAGGGACCTTAAAATACCAAAATCGTGAAGTTTTGGCCATTCAAGTCAAAACTAGGCAATTTTTAAGAAATTCGAGGCATTTTGGAATTTCAGGCGCTACTGTACGCTGAATCGCGCTTGAGCGCTTTTCCCAAGGCGGCGCGCGGTAACGCTTTTTGCGCGGCGGCGCGCGGCTAAGATAAGTTCACATTTGATATAATTCAGTCCCATTATGGTCCAACGGATCTTAAAATCCCAAAATCATGAAATTTTGGCCATTTCAACCGAAACTAGGTAGTTTTTAAGAAATTTTAAGCATTTTGCAATTTCAGGTGCTGCAGCGCGCTGAATCCCACTGGGCCGCTTTTCACGCTGCACCGCGCGGTAGCCCTTTTCGCGCGGTAGTGCGCGGCTAAAATAGGTTCATATTTGATATAATTCTGTCCCATTAAGGTCATAGGGACATCAAAATACAAAAACCAGGAAATTTTGGCCATTTCAACCAAAACTTGTAGTTTTTAAGAAATTCAGTGCATTTTGCAATTTCAGGCACCGCAGTGCGCTGAATCGCGTTGGAGCGCTTTTTGCGCTGCGGTGTCTAGGATCCAAGGGACCTTAAAATACCAAAACTGGCAAGTTTTGGCAATTTCAGCCAAAACTGCACTGTT